>BMAW01045022.1:794940-856108 GCA_019974015.1 Nephila pilipes
TCGGGCTGGTTGAGTAAGGCCTTTTAACTTCTAAGAGAGTCGCTGCAGTATCTTTAAAATCATTTAGAAGCTTTGTGTGAGGTCTACCTTCGTCCGTAACGCGATGTCACTTGTGATGTACTTGCAAAGGTAACTCTGGATTGTTAATTGTTCGGTCCATGTGTATGCAAAATGGATTCACGTTCGCTGCGGAGTTTTTATAACCGCGATTAACTAAAGGTGAGCTATCGTTGTTCTGTGAGAAATCTTTTTTTAACATGTGTGGCAAAAAAGCAAAATATAGAAACGAGTTAAATGCAGAATACTGTTACGAACATGAGTTGATGCTACCCTGCACCGATTCTCTTATAAAGGCGAAAATGGATTTGCAGAGATGTCACTAGTTTGCAAGAGAGAGCTCAAACAACTGACTCCTTCACCTTTGCGACTTTGCGAAAATAGGAAGGATTCGAAACAACTGGAACCTAAGGAATATTCCTGCAGAAACTCAAGTACTTTGACATCTACTGAATGAAATGCATCTAGCCTTTGCTGCTCTATATCCCACAAAAATCAAATCAACCAATCAATGGAACCTAAGCGAAAAATCGAACAGGAAGAAAGATACGGACTTTTCGTGAATTTTCCCATGTGACGTCACGCCTTGCCTGAAAGGTATCAATTCGTCAGGAGCCGCAGTCGAGTCAGTCTGTCTGTGGAATCGGTCTGTGTATGGAATGAGTGAGCTATGGAGTCTGCTTTGTAGACCGATTGATGAATTGTGGCCGATTGAATCTACTGGAGTTTAGCCTGAATATAGCGGAATTGAGTAAGTTTGTCTTTGGAGACTCTTTTGAGGAGATCGATCGGAGGATCGACTGAATGTTGTCGGCACTTGAAGTGGAGTGTGCCGGGTGAATTTTCGAAGAAGCAGCGAGTATCTGCTAGAAATTGTCGGGTTCATGTTTGACTATTTTGAATCTTGGGAAATCCTAACATAAAATTATTTGGACGATTTCACACATATTTTGATACCTTAAGCGCTAATCTTACTTAACAATTTATTTACTCAGAACGCATTTGTTAGCATTTCAGTTATTATTACGTTTTTTATTACGTTTTTAATATTTCTAATGAAATTTTTTGTGTATTGAGTACCCTTTATTTTATTATTTTGGTATTAAAATAAAAGATCAACATTTTAGAATAATAAATTGTTGGAGCTTTTTAAAAAATAATTAATTTTTTAAGAAAATTACTTTCCACATTTAGTTATTCTTATCATAACTCTTAGCATAAAGTTTCGGTAAAATCCTATTTTAGACCTCTTATTGGCGATGGGAAACGGAAATGGCGCCAAATAGTGCAAATTGAGTGAATATTAACTTCTTACTTAGAAGAAACACGAGAGCTACAAACGACGGACCTCTTAATTTTGAATCTAGAACTCTTCAAACTTCCAGTCCAGCCCACCATGAAGACATTGAGCTTCGTCATATTTAATTTGCATCAGCCCCGCTATTGGCGGCCTTTAATGGCATCAGGACTCGAACCCATGAAACGACAGAAAACAATGCCGGTCTTGAACTCACGACCATGACCACCCGGCTACCGCAGCCAAGAAATAGTTCCAAAGCAAGTGGCTCGGATGTATCATTGTTTGAGACCCAGCACCTAAACAGGTAGCTTTTTCTCCGTATGAAGTGAATTTATCACCAAGTGGTAGTAAGAAATAAATGAGTTGAAGTTAAAAATTTATTTGTGGTCCAAAGTAAAAGAAGTGTGAAAAACCATCGGAAAGAAACTTATAAATAATATTAGGGTTGCATAATCATAAGGGATGCTAATTTGGCCCAATAATCTCTCGTTTTGGAGCCATTTTGTTTTCCAAGGTTAAGATGTGGGCTAAAATAGGATGTAACCAAATTTTCCCCCATTGCGATTAGCAATAACGAACCAGATTATAATTTCCACTCAGATATCGCAGTAATAAATTTGAGTTTTACTTATTTATCAATAGTAAAAAATACAGTCCAGCTATCATTATTTGAGTTATTAGTATTATTTAGAGAGGGAAAATGATGGAGACCTTGAGCAAATTTGAGTACTGTAACATCCTTTTCTAAATCTATCTTACGATAATGCTTTGATAACAACTTACATATGCGCTTAATAATTAATCACTTCCCATTAATTTTAGTTACATTTTTTTACACCTTCAATTTGAATCAGTTTCTGTCCAATTCGATCTTAAATACCGACCTTTCTCAGAATCCTTTACATTTTGTCGGAGCCTAAATTCTTCAAAGACGAAAATTTTGTAAAGGAGTAATAAATAAGATAGCCTTCCATTGTGCGTGAACGGAAAGTGTGACAGAAAGTTTTATCACACCATTACAAAGACCATTATAAAATCTACGCAGGAAAAGTATGACCTTCGAGTTATATATTTCAAGGTGTGATTTTGAATTTTTTATCGCACTCAAAAAAAGAAAAACTATCTTTTGACCTTACAACTTCGCATGACCATTTTAATAGCTAAGTCATGCTTTTAGTCAGAGTATGAATGTACTCGTGTTTAAACTTATAAGGCCAATGATATATTTTGTGGCGGAATACGCGAAAAAGGTAAAATCGAATTAATTTTGCTAAAAATATCTTTCTTAAGGACAAGATATATTTTCTACCTTATAATAAATTTAAAATGAATAAGATGAATATTTAGATATGGTTCTCAATTAAAAGAATAAACGTTAAAAAGAAAAGAGAGAAACGAATGATTTTGTGTAAATTAAATCGCTAGGTTTATCATGTCTTCCCTCTCTCTCTCACTCTGACTGGCTGACTATTAAAGCAATGCATTTAAAAAATGGCGCGAAAGAGAATAACTGCGTGAGAAGAAAATACAAAAAAATTTGAAAATTACGGGATTAAGAAAAATCGTGCTGGCTGGGGTAAAAGTTGTTAAAAAAAAAAAAAAGAAAAGAAAAGAAAAGGCTGCATCAAAAAGGAATGGGGAATAGAAATATAAAAATACAAGCAAATCGAAAAAAATTGATGTAAGACAATGACGTATAATTATTTTCAGTACAACATTTAGAAAGAAGAGCATCAAATTCCCCCCATATCGAAGTTTGTGCTTGTGTACACAAATGCATATTTAATAAAGCAATTATATATTCTTATAAGACTAGACTAAGGAAATGCCTTTCTCACACAGCATCGTAAAATAAGTCTAGAAGAAAGAATTGTTTAACTTTTGTTTAAGAAAAATTGAGAAATCTTTAGATATATTTATGTTTATCAAATAAATAAATATTTGTTAAATGGTGGTACTCTAGGAGAGAAGGAAAATTCCTTTTTCGGAAATATAATGCTTTTTGCACATCGACTATTTTAATTTAATTTGATTATACAATCAAATTTTTTACGATCAAAGGTATTTGATTTGACAATCAAAGTTTCCCAAAGAGATTTTCTGATACAAATATTTATATGAAATAGCAACACAAGTCACTAGATTTATAAGTCATTAAAAATGTTTTGAGAACATTCGTTTTTGTTCCAAAATTGTGGACACTTTTGGAAATTTTTACGATTTTTAATTTTGTATGCTTATGAAAAATGCTACGTTTGACAAAATGCAAAGTCATATACATAATTTTAAAGAGCATTTTATGCTGAATTCAATACAAAAAACAATAGTCAAGTATTCTCAATATAAAAAAAAAGTTACATGTTCTTTAATCTAAGAAACGAACGCAGTTTTAAGTGGTTTGTAATGTCAAACTTTCATGGAAAATCACTGTTCTTGTTCACGGAGCCAATCACATGACTTTTTCCAGCAATAAAAAGGATACCAGCAGAAGCTGGCATCATGTTTACATTAGGATCAAGTCATTATTGTCGTTTGTTAAGAAGAAGGGGAGGAAGAATGTTTCTTCTTCTCAAAATGGTTGAATTCATTTCGAGACAAGGGACTTTCCGAAGATTTTGAACTGGACGAAGATGAGATTTTGAAGGAGCGAAAGAAAAGTGTACTACGCGCTTTAGTATCTGTGAATGCTGAGTCATCTACTACGTGGCTCTGTCAACGCTTTTCGATATATGCGATTATGGTAAGGTTGGTCGAATGGATACCAATGTTTATTCAAAACTGCCGCTCCATAATAGAAAACAGAAACATAGCGGAACTCACGGCAAGTAAATTTGGAAAAGGGGAGTTATACATAATAATTTTCAAAATTGTTCAGAAAGAAGCGTTTGATGGAGAGGATGACAAGATTTTAAAGTTTCTTTCTGTTTGCAAAGTTGAAGATGGTCTTTTAATGGTTAAAACAAAAATCATCTATAGAAAAGACAATGAGAACTTTAGGAAACCCATTCTTCTCCCATCTGAACATGAAGTAGTCTCAAGATTGATACACTTTCATCATGGGAATAATTCTCATTGTAGAACTCAAACCTTGATAAATATTTTGATAGAAAATTATAGGATTTTGCGTGGAAGAAAATCTGTTAGAAGAGTCATTTCAGGTTGTGTAATCTGCAATAGATATAGCTCCAGAAAGCTCGAATGTATACCAGCCCCTTTACCAGAAAATAGGATGCATAATGCAGCAATTTTTCAAATTACTGGTGTTGACCCTACAGGACCCCTATTTTTGAAAGGTAACCAAGAGGTTTGGGTACTGCTGTTCACATGTGCTGCCTACAAAGCAATTCATTTGGAATTTATGTCTGGCATTTTTACTGAAACTTTTTTGATGGCTCTAAGGAAGTTTGTAGCTAGTCGAGGCAGCTGTTCCACAACTTATTGTGATAATGGAACGAATTTTGTAGGCGCTGCAAACACCATACGTTCTCTTGACTGAAATAAAGTTATGAAATATGCCTCAGTTAGTGCTATCGACTGGAAGTTCAACTCTCCAACTGCCGCGTGGTGGGGTGGGTGGTGGGAGAGGATCAGAATAATGAAAGATCTCCTGAAAAGAGTATTAAGCCTACTTATCACATGAAGAAATGATGACAGTCTTGTGGGACTGTGAGGCCGTTATCAATTCTAGACCACTAGCCTACGCTTCAGAAAATGATACAGACTTTACTCCTATTAGTCCGTCCATGTTTATTCAAGACATCAGAGAGTGGGAAGTTCCCGACTTTGATGTAGCTGACCATAATAGCCTGAACAAAAGAATTAAATACAGACAAGATATCCAAAGAGATCTCAGAGATCGGTTCAGGTCAGAGTACTAGGGTCAACTAGTGCAAAAAAGATCATTGAAAACATCTAGACCAATCTCTGCTGGAGATATAGTACTTGTGGGAAGATAATTCTTTGACCTTTAGGAAAAATCATTGAGCTCCGACCAGATAGACAAGGGAATAAGACTGTTTCGAGTGAAGACAGTTAACTCCATGTTGTTGCGACCTGTTCAGCGAATCTACCCTTTAGAAGTTTCCTCATCTATAGAACTCACTTCTAATTTTATTTCGCAGAACTCACCAAAGACCTTGATGACAAGTGACACAGCACAGATAGAGACAAAAACAAAATTTACTAGATCTAACAGGATGATCAAAATACCCGTAAAACTTAATTTAAACAATTTAAAATTTGATAATTGTTATGCATTGGCCTGTTTATACACTTTATAAAATTGATTATGTAAGCTTTGATTTCATGATATAATCAAAAGATGGGAGAATGTTGCAAACAATTTATCTTTAATAGTTTTTAATTTTAAGTAATTTCTTTTTTCTGGATGGCAAGATTTTCTTTTGAGCGAGTTTGCTTATGTGAAACGAAAATGCCAACGTTCTTTTCTTTTATAGTTGTTATTTCTCGTATTATGTTATTAAAACATTTTTATGTATTTCACTTAGTGTATGTCTATGTGTGTATCAGTGTGTGATCAAATTTTCAATCATTAATTTAACCAACTTCCCATCAAACTAAGAGCTCTGAAACTTAGTAAATCGTTCTTACTCGCCTAACAATGCAATATTTAGACATTTGCGACAAGTTTTAACTAATATTGTAATAATTTTTAATAACACAGTTTAGCCCAACCACTTGGCATGATTTCAAAGATTGCCAAACTCGGCGATTTTTTTTTGGCTGAATGTTAAGTCCGCGGCACGGACCAGGGTAGCCACATTTGGCAAAATACCGCCAAATAATTCCTGTCGCCAAGGGTGGTTGGGCTAAACTGCATTCCAACTATTTAATTTACCGGATGAATTAATTAATTTTAGTTATTTTAAACGTTTATATGCATTTCACTTGGTGTGTTTCTGTCTGTGTGTGTATTAGTGTGTCATCAAATTTTCGATTGTTAATTTAATCAACTTCCCATCAAGCTAGAGTTCTGAAACTTTGGGAATCGTTCTTACTTGCCTAACAATGCAATATATTGATATTTGTGACAAGTTTTAACTAATATTTAAATATTTTTTAGTAAACTTTGCCACCACATAAAAATGTTGGTTTTTATCTCGAATTATTTTCAGTTAGTATTATAGTGAAAATGATTTATCTGGAGAGCCAGGGGCTCAGGTAAAGCTTTTGAAATAAATATTTAGTTATTTTTATAAATCCAAGTAGTGTTTGCTTATGCTACAATAATGGATGTTATTTATCCGGAGCAGTTAAGGTACATAATCAGGAGTTTCTTAAGAGTTTGGCAGAAAGCCTGCACTTGTCTATAGCATTTACACCAACTAGTGCAGGGATGGCTAACCAAAGGCACGCGTGCCATTGATGGCACGCGACGCAATATTTTGGGCACGCCACCAATTACTATGAAGTATATTACGAACGAATGCGAGTGATCCTACGCTACGGAGTGTTCGGGCGCGGGTGGGGGGCAGGAAGCGCGTTTGTTTGTTATTGCAGTTACATCGTGGACAACAATGATAATGACGCATTGTTTGCTTACGCATAGCATAATAGTCAATTTCGTTGACACAACTTTATTTTAAAGTTCATTTGTGTTATATTTACGATTTTTAACTGTTATTTAATATGGCTAGTTCAGTAAAAAAAGGAAAGTGCAAGATAGTAAATGTATCTGAGAATTTCAAACTTGGTGGACTGAGAAATTACGCATGATTAGTAAAGGCGACAAAGCGGTGTGTATTTTATGTTCTGGAACAGTGGTATGTAGAACAGTGTCTGTAAAACGGCATTTTGAAACAAATCACAAATTCGTTAGTCAAACAAGCGAACCAGAGAAAAAGGAATTAATTGGAAGTGCAATGAAAGAGAGAAATAAACAGTCGACGTCTATAATTAAATATGTTGGCAAAAATTATCATACGTGTATGGCAAGTTACAAGGTACAAATGTCATTGCTCGACATAATAAACCTTTTAAAGAGGGAGAGTTTTTGAAGGAAGCCTGGTTAGCATACGCGCTCTCACTTTTTGATGATTTCGAAAATAAAAATAAGATAATTCAGCCCATCAAAGATACTCCTCTATCTAGAAACACAATAAAAGAAAGAATCTTAAAACAGGCCGGAAATCTAGCAAATTTACAAAAAATTGGCATTAACTCCACTCCTTTTTCTCGTTATGTCTTGACGAAAGCACTGCCGTCACTAAATCTGCACGTTTAGTTGTTTTTGTTCGATATTGCGTAGAAAACGTCATTAAGGAAGAATTAATTGCGATAACATTGCTAACTGCTACAAATAACACATATATTTGTACGGCCGTTAAAAATTCGCTTACTGAGAAAGAAATTGAATTGGAAAAAAAAAAACTGATGGTGTTCAAAGTATGGTGGGCAAAAAAAATTGGTTTCATAATTTTATTTCAGGAGACGTAGGAGATTCGAGAGATTCTTGAATTCCCCTGCATTATTCACCAACCAAACTTGTGTGCTAAGAGTGGTTTAACATCTCTTGATAATGTAATTTCGGTAGTCACAAAAATAGTCAATCTCATTTCGTAGCAGGCTTTAAATAAGCGAAAGTATGAAGCTTTGTTAAATGAAGTCACCTCGGTGTGTAATAGCTTACTGAGATGTATAATAACGTTCGCTGGTTGATCCGTGAGAACGTACTTCAAAGATTTGTTGATTGCTTGGAAGAAATCAGACTGTTTCTGCAAAAATGAGGGGAAATTGAACAATACTCACTGTTGTTGGATGTTATGTGGCTTTAACAATTAATGTTTTTTACAGACATATGCCAACGCTTCAATTAAACGAACGTGAAGATTCAAGGCACAAATAAAACAATTATCGTCGTGATAGATCTCATTCGCGCTTTTGACGCTTAACTGCATGTTTGCACACGCACACACAGGAACGATATTATTACAAGAAACTACAAGTATTTTCCAAACTTGAAAAAAAAACCCATCAATGTTTGAGGTATATATGAGAAACCAGGCGAAGAAATTGTCGCTGAAGAATTTATTTCTGTAATTGATTCTTCAATCAATGAATTTTCAGCAAGATTTTCTCAGAATTATCGGAAGGACTCAAGTTTATTATGTACCCTGATCTGACATCATTTGATAAACTGAACTTGTCCCAATTCGATTGGTTGGAAATAGCTGAATTTGAAATGCAGCTGATTGATTTCCAGTCTTGTTGAATATGGATTCAAAAATTTATTGAAACAAGGAAAGAATTGGAATTAATTGAAACAGAAAGATTGACTAGCAATATAAGTAAAAATGTTAACAACAAAATTTTAGAAATATGGAATTCGTTACCAGACACATTTAAATGTTTGCAGAAGCTGGCTCGTGCTATTTTAACCATATTTTCATTCACCTATGTCTGCGAGCCATTATTTTCAGAGATGAAGAACATTAATACATTTTGAAACCGTTTGACAGATGACTCGAGTTCAGCATGCATTCTGCTAAAAGTAACATCTTACAACTCTAATATAAGTTATTTGTCCTCTAATCTGCAACAACAAAAGTCACACTAATGTTACTTTAATTTGAATTACGAGTATAACTGAGACATGGCAAAATGTATTTTTTTGTAATAAATAAAGAATTTTGAGTTGATATTATTTAGTATTATTATTTTCCCAATAATTCACGAAGTCAAAATTATTTGACGGCACGTCTGTGACCTCATTAAACATCTTTTTAGAAAAAATGGCACGTTGATACATAAAGGTTCGCCACCCCTGAACTAGTGTGATGGTATAAATTCTATCATTTATCTAAGACCAATATCAGTTCTGTAATTAAGAGCTAAATAAAATAATATAGAAGTGTAACAGTAATTATGCGAAAAACTTATTTTTTTCTTGGTACTGAATCTATTTTTGTAAAATATAAAAATGAATCTCCTTAAATAGTTCATTGATATGAAACTAAAATTTATTTTAATTCTTTAAATCTTAAAGATAAGCTTTTTCTTATATGATATTATAACTTGTAACTCATTGAAATGTTATTAACATATGCTGACATGTTTTTAGAAAAAGGCATCAACAAAAATAAGTGGGCTTAAAATCAAGGAAATATGGTGTTAGGTTCAAAAGATTGGCATTATTTTTTATTATGATAAAAATATTTACATTTAGTTTGCTTCAGATATATTTACATTACTGAGATATATTTAGTTTCCCATTATTCTACATGGCGGATCCCCAGTAGGCCAAAACCATGTAAAAATTGCCAACATAAAAATAAAAATACATTTTTATATATATTTTTTTATTTTTTAAACCTGTTGAAACAATTTTTTTGTGTATTACATTTCTATTGTCTTTATTTTGAATGCATGGCAATTTTTGAGAGTGACAACTACATTTTTATTTTTTATTATATCAATTTATTTATCTTAATTATTACATTCATTATTATTTTATCTTATTGTAATTTCAGAAATAGTTAAATATAAGAAAAATATGAAATAATATGCCTACATCTCCAAAACTTTTCTGTAGACTACATTATTTGTTCGTTTTTCTGGTTGAAGGATGATTAGATTTTCACGTGAACTAACTCATTAACATGCCACATAAAATTGACCATTTGAAAAACAGTCACTTTGTAAATCTACACCAGCTAATTTTAAACTATGCCCTTGTGCTTTATTTATAGTCATCGCAAACTCTGACTGGAAACAGTAAACGCTTAAATTCATAATGATAATCTGATGGAATTAGTGGTATTCTTGGAATGAATACATTTTTATCCTCATACTTTCCTGTAAAAATAGTCGCTTCTATAACGTTTCTTTTTAGAGTTTTCACTTTGAGTCTAGTGCTGTTACATAATTTAGGAGGATTTAAATTACGCAACAACATTATTGACGTACCAATCTTTAGGTAGCCTAGTGGGCAAGGTTTCGGATTCGTGGCCGGCGGTTTTCGCTCAGTCGCGGGTTCGTTACTTGGCCGCCAAAGACCCACCGTGTAGCCGGGGTGGATGCACGTTAAATCTGTCGGGGCCCAAAGTCCTCCCGTTGGTGTGGTGTGGATGTTAGGAGAGGGGGGTACCAGCTCAATTGTCGTCCTCGTCACTTGACCATGGTTCAAAATAATTATAGAAAGAAAATATTCTGAAAGCTGATCCTTATGGCTAAGAAGACTATTCAAAGGTTCAGGGTAGGATCTAATAGCAGGAATTTGGACTTGATCACCGCTGCAGCACATTCCTGGAGGTTCTTCTATCAATTTTAAAGCATGGCACTACAAACAGGACAAACGTTTTCTGATATTTTTTATCTGCGATTTTATCATTTAAATAGTCAATATCTGTTATATATATTTAAAACCAAAGCTTTAGAAGTCCAAGGCACTAATTTAACTTTTGATCTTTTTTCATTGCATTTAATTACAGCTGCCTGATTCATAGGGGGGTTATTAGAAAAGTATTTTCGTATTGCTGCTCTATGTACTTCAGGATGGCTTTTAGTATATTTTGAAGCAACTTCTCTATGTATTTCAAGATGACTTTGAGTATACTTTCAACAGCGTGTCTTACTTGTTCATATCTAATTGAATTTGTGAATATTTTTCCTCTTTTTTTTACCTTTATTTAATTGAAGAGATATTACATCATTAATAATCTATTCACTTGAACTTGATAAATTAATGTTAGATATTGATTGAGTCTTTGAAAGTAGCACAGACACATTTTCTTGAGGATGAAACACTAAATATGACACATTTTCTTCATTTTGTTTCACATTATCATCACCAAGATTAACTTTACTTTTATTTGTTAATCCAACTATTTCAATATAAACATCAAAATGTCCACTATTACAGTTTCCCGTAAAACGTAATTTTTTTTTCTCTGAATTGTTTCCCCAACAGAAGCTATAAGGCAGCCACCTTGATAAACTTCGAACTGATAGGGAAATAGCTCTGCCGCCGCCATAATTTAGCAAATAGATCCATACGTGTTTGGTTTACACCTTTCGGTAAAATATAAATCGTTAGTATTATAAGGGGCGCCAGGTAGCATATGAGTGTAGCATTTAAACCGATCCCAGTTGTCAAACACGTGAGAAACGATAATATTTCTCATTTTATACGCCATCGATATGTCACCGAACACCAGCAAAGACAGAGACGAAAATAAACTTGCTCCGTCGCCAAGAATTTTAAAAACTTTGAAAGGAGTAGGTATTCCATCGATCCAAATATATTCAACATCCATTATTAAGAACTGTAACTGAAAAGTAAATATGAAAAATCAATTTTTATTAACCTACAATGAAATAATTTTCAAGTTAAAAAATATAACCGAAATTAACTTTTTTAAATCAAATTATTTTAAAATTCAACAAAAAATACTAACAAAAAAAATGAAGTATAATAAAAAATTTTAGCAAAAAGTCACCCGTATTACGTTATTCTTTTTGCAAAAGGATAACTCTTACGGTAGCAGCATATCTGGAACTGCAATTGAATAGACAGAATAGCTCTTAAAAATCATAGCATGAAAAATAATTCTGTATTCTGAAAACAATAAAATATCCAGCCATTTTAAAAAATGAAAAATGTTTATTTCCTAGAAAACAAAAACTAAAAATTACCAAAATACAGAAACAAAACTTTTGCATGATATTTACATTAGGTTACAATTAATGCGTACATCAAAATAAATATTTTGATAGCTACTTATTTTTTTTATTAATGACATGAATAACATACCGTTATTATTCATTTGTTAAAAGCCAACTTCAATATCTTCGTTAGATTGCGTTTAGATTTACAAATGTAGTTTATCAATCATTATTAATAATAAAATACTTTTCTCATAAATTTAAAACTTACGTCTAGGTTCCACAACAATAAAAAATTATTTTTTGCTGAGCAAAGCGGGCGGAAGTCAGCTGGGGTTACCATAGTATAGCTTTTTAAAATTCACAATGCAAGGTCATTGAAATGCTTCGACTTGGCGGTGGAAGATATTTGGTGATATTTCGCAAAAAAGAGCCTCTTCTCCAAAATCTTGCCAATCATCCATCAGCGCTTCAATATTAAATTATTTGGTATTTTTCCATTTCGCACGCGCAAATCTTGCAAGTAAACTTAATTGGTAGCGATACACAGTATACATTTAAAAAAATATATTCCGTTTGGCGTTGGTCATGTAATTTTTGGCGATAAAGTCGCCAAAATGACATAATCGATGGGTAAGAAAAGATTAACCGATGATAACTACATTTTGGTTAAGAATTCCATAAAATCCGTTCTTAGTGAGCGTCTACATTGCAAAATGAGTAACTGTACCAAATTTCAAGTCAATCGGTTGTATAGTCTTAGAGATATCGTGATGAGTCAGTCAGTGGTATTTCGCTTATATATATATAGATTCAAACATAATTTTATTGTCTACTTTAAACGTTTATCGTTTGCTCTTATTTTAATATTTAATTCAATAATAGCAAAATCGTCTGTGTTTTATTCTTTTGTAGTTGACATTGGCAACGATTATGTACTTTGGAATGTTTCGCTCATGAAAATAAAAATGCATTAGGAATTTGAAGGTATTTACTTTTCTAAAGTAATTGCTTCTGTAGAGCCTGAGACTTGGAAGTACGCTTACTTTACACTAACTAATATTCATTTTAAGTAAGTCTACTTTTTCGAGAACTTAACAAACAAATAAAACGACATGTTAATTGGAAATTAGCAAAGCCAATTTCAATTTTTGTAATTATTAATTCCTTATTTTATGAATTAAATACAGTAAGCTTTTGGTAATCCAGCTATTATCAGACTAGAGAACAGTCAGATTATAGAGGGAGTACTGTACTTATTTTACATTACATTTATTTGTAAGCTCACTACTGGCTAAACTTAGGGTGAATTTCAATGCATGTCTCTCATTAAGAAATATTATGGGAGATTTTGAGTTTTATCAATGCCTGAATTGTGCCGAAATCGAAAGCAGTATTTGAGAGGGAGATTTTAATATTTTCCTTCAAACGTGTATCTCACGTGGGCACTCTTGCGAAAAGAAACAGAAATTATTTTATGAGCGAAAATAATCCGGTCAAAGCGTTACTATTCTTCCTTCTCCTTGATTGAAAATGATTTATGCGAGACGTCAGTCAGAAGAGTCAGTAACCCTCTGTTATTAGCATAATGATACGTCTCACCGAGCAAAAAGCTCTTCAGTAAAAACAATATGAGAGAACATTTTCCCGGAATAGACCAAAAATGATAAATGGCTTAAGAAATTTTTTAGTGATTAATTTCCATGTTTTTCGATATGAACCATGTGAAGAGTACGAAACTGATAAAAATGTTATGAGAACTCAGTTAATATTAAGTACTTATTAGAATTAAATACCGTTGGACCCCGTTAAAGCTGTCTTAGCCTAATGTCAAAGAACTGTTCGAAATTTCAAATACGCTTCCAGGCAGAAAATTGTTCAGTTTTCATATAAATTTGCGGCGTTATGATGATGCACCTGTTTATGATGAAGTATTCTTAAAATTTAGGAATATTCAAAAAATACGCCATTTTTCAAATGAATATGTAAAGTTTAAAGGCCATTTAGCCTAACAGTATAGGAAATGAAACATGGAACACATTTTACACCTGAAAAAAGGGATTGATTGAAATAGAAATGAGTGATATTATAAAATACGATGCTCTCTAAAAGATAGCGAAGCCAGAATATAAAATTAATGTTCGAACGCTTTTTATCGGAAAAAAGTGTTCCAATTTCGGGTCTTATACTTTAACAATAAGCGAAGACAGACTTAACTCGCAGAAGTCCATGATTACTAAACCGTAATTTGAGAGTATAAAATCGCAAGTTAAAGTATTAATTTAAATTGAGCGATGATATAAATTCCAACATCTACCGAATTGTTTGCATTACATTTACAATTTTTCGATTGATTTTTTAAAATTTATGACAGAAATCACTCAAATAAAAAAAATCTTCGTAACTCGTAAAATTTGAGCAGTAAAATTGGTTGAGCGCATCTAAAACCATAGACTGCGAGATTTTCAAAATAATCTTTCACAGAAAACAAACAAATCCAATCTGCAACTTTCCTAGAAATGGGGATCCATATCCTACACAAACATTCAAATCTAAAAAACGACGAATAAAAGAGTATTAAAATAACCTCTCTCAACTCCCTCTTAATCCCAACTTTCAAAGGATGTGTTTCAAAGACAACCTGTTGTCAATTTCTCCGCTAAGTCGGATTTTTTTTTCTCTTTAGAGACGAAAGTCGTCATGGCATGCACTATATGACCAAGGGACTTGAAGGTTCTGGTTTCATAACAGATTCTTACTCAAACTCTGCACTTCTTTTTTGCTCTTTTTCAGGTGTGCAAGAATCATTTGACTCCTGTTTCCAATTTCTGTCATTGAGAGTATAAGTTTGCTATTGCAAACTGGAACTCCATGGCATGTTTATACCACGATCACGATATAGAAAACAGAAAGAAAGAAAAAAAAGTATTAATATCTGTATTTTACGTGAAGTCTTAACGTCATCTGGAAAAAGATAAATGCACAAACCATGAGTTTAGCAGACTCGCGAGTTAACAGGAATCCGACTGTAATGAGGAAATTAAAACTGAGAAGATTTCAATTTTTTTTTTTTATCAAGCATAAAAAAAAACACCCATATTAGGAATGGGATAACTTAATGATTGATTGCTTTTTCTTTTTCTATGAGTATGACATCGTTCTCATCCCAAAAAATCGTCGCTATAACTTTTCCGGACGATGAGACTGTGATCGTCTTTGGAGTGGATTCAACGGAAGCAATGAATTGTTTTGATAGTTGATTGGCTTCCAATATATAATGAAGAATCCAGTTATCATTGGTGGTGCCAACCGGCATAAAATAACTTGACAATTCGAGGCGATAGCAATCAAAACTAACCTATAAATTAGCGTAAAATTTATTTCGGCACCGTTTAACAGATGTCAGCACGCAATAATTAACATTACCTTAACTTAGAAACGTCAGGTGTCATCAAAAACAATTACTTTTTGTCCATCCTCATACTATCAGATTTTCTTAAAAATTCTCTTATATTTAAATGCATCTGTGTTAACTGACAACCCAAGGGAGTGGACATCAATAAGAGGTGGCTAACGTGCAGAAGTCGGTTTACCCGGAATTTTCCTGTGAATAGCTTTAGAGAATATTTGAATCCACACGGATTAATAAAAACGCAGTAAAGTCAGAAATGCATCGTTCAAACATTTTAACAATAAAAAAAAAATACAATAAAGTTATAAAATCTGAATAAGCTTATCAAAGTATGTCTTACCTTTTGAAAAAAAAAGAAAAACGGAAAGAAAATCTATATCGGTATTTTTTTTTCTTTCAAAAGTAAAATAAATGGAAAAGGTTCTATCAACTCAGGCTATCTCATGCAACATAACACGAGCTAATGATTTTAACAATATTATAACGTAGTTGATCGTCTTGTAACATGTACTAATCGCGAAATACCCTCCAACTATAGTCTGTTACTGAACAATAGGCGCTTCAAGGACACATATCCCCCCTCCTCATTGCCGTCTGTAACTATGGAAACAACAGTTGAGGTTGAACATCACTTTTTTTCCCACTTCGTTTTATTTTCGTAAACAAACTTCTAATGAAAATGATATTTTGAGTTCCACGATCATCGTTGGTTTTTTTTTTTTTTTTTTTTTTTTTTCTTTTTAAATCAGCATCATTAAAATATTTGTTTAAAATCTGTATAACATTTTATAAATATTGTTAACATGTAATTAAAAGCATTTAATTTTTTTTACACTTTTACATAACGGTACTAAACAACTCATTGGAACTTTTTAATTAAGTAAATTTGTAAACTCATACCTGTTATATTAATATTTTATAAGGATATGTTTTAATAAATTATATACTTTCATTGAAAAAAATTATCATTTTGAAAAAAAGGAACACGTTGTTTATACATATTAAAAATAGACTTTACATTCAACATAAAGCACGTTCAAACGCAAATGAATTCAGACCTCGACTAAAGTGTTGAAAATAAATGTAATGGCGATGGTACATTAGTCGCTACCATGGTAACCGATGGAAGAGAAACGAAAATGAGTGACCTTGACTGGCCCATTCAAAAGTAACAGGCTAAAACATCTGAGGTTTCTTTCTGAATTTATATATAAATTTTCAACTTTTTTCCTATCAAATGAAACATGATGATACAAGATAAGTTAACTTTAGAAGTGGAGTGAATTGATATTATCGAGTCGTATAAAAGCCATGGAAAATTGAATTGAGAGATAATAAGGTTACAATTAGGAGTCTCTTTTGCATGTCTACGTGATTTGTTAAGATTAGGAGCCAACGTCGATTGATTGATTAAACATTTGTAGGATGTACTTGCATCGCATTCCGGTAAGCGTATTCTTTGATAGATTATAGAAATTGTTTGGATTCGCGTTTTTGGATTTGATACTGGCGGAGAGTATTCCCTTATTAGAGTATTAATAAGCTTTATTTTGAAATATAATTGATTATTTTAATTACTTTTTCTGTGCCTGAACTTAAGATGAAATTTAGAATTTGTAGTTAGAATAACATTTTAAGATGATAGACGTTTTCATTATTTTACTTCGTTAAATCTTTATAAATTTAGTAAAATCGTGAAAATATACTCATAAAAGTGCTTAAAGAATTAAAATATTTTAAATCATATGAAATAAAAATACGACTTTTTCTTAAAATACTATTATTTTAAATATGTTTTTTAAAATTTTTCTTTCCGTTCTCCATTGAAATTTGGCAGACAGAAGAGGGCGCGAAATCTTAGTTGTCTCCAGGGACTTAAAACCCGAACAACGTTTCTCCTCAACATATGTCTCCAATAATTCTTATGTCCTTGAGCAACGTTGATTCAAATCAAGCGCATTCTAGGCTTTTAGGTAAAATTTTTAAGAAAGACGCAATCAGAGCAGAATACTTGATTTCAGAAGAGAAGCAGGATGGAGCATGCGATTTCAAAATGCCAAAGGAGCGAATTTTATAGTTTAAAAAAATCAGAAGATTAGAGTGCTCTCAAAAACTTTATAGAGTCAACTTCGAATTGAAGAAATTAAGACTTTCGAAATTTCTTTCTTAAGCACGAGTTTGTTTGCAAATTACAATTGAAGTTGCAATCACATTCCACAATTTTTAAATTGGTTTGGGTTTCGGATACCGGTTTACATACAACCAAATCATACTAACTACTCTATAATTCCACTCAGTGAACGAGATATTAACACTAGCTCAGTGGTTGTTCATTTAAAATATGACGCGGTGATTCTGATGTCAAATGAATAAACAACAAATTCGAGCATTATAGATAAAACGAATTCCAGATGAGAATTTCAGAAAGGTTGCAAACAGAACTACTATTTATGAGGGCTATTTTTTAAATAAGACTCGTCTGTAAGTGGGAGTGAGAAGGACGCGCAATCGACGCTGTGCGCACGCGCGTTTTAGATGCCATTTGCTGTCGTATCGTCTGTATGTGTGCTGAGTTGTAAAAGTTATTATGTTCGAGTCACCCACCGAAATCGATTCTTGAGTGCAAGAAACTTGACAGCAACAGAAATTTGATCATTACTATGAGGGACAGTAAAGTTCAAAAGGGGGTGGTGTAAAAGTTTCTGTTCGAACACAAGTCAAATTAGGTCTTTTGCATGGGAACTGGATCATACACCTAATAGTCCAGATCTTACATTTAATGATTTTCACTTGTTTCGGAACATAAAGGAGTTTTTTTCTCCTTTTGGTAATCGGTGATTCAACGACGACTAAGTGTAAACTTAGATTGGGTTTCTTTACAGGTGGCAGACTTCTTTGACATCGGAGTTTTTGAACTCCGATGTCAAAAGTTTGAACGTTTTGTCCCAACATTTGAACGGTATGACAAATGTTGGAACAAAAATAAAAATTATGTTGAAAAGTAGTTAAAAGTATGTGTGTGTAGAATATGGGGCAAATGTTTCTAAAGGACAGCATTTTTCTATTGTTAAAAAACGGATCTACAATAATTTTAAAAATACCCCTTCGCACCATAGTTAACCTGAAATATTTACTCGTACATCTATTATTCCAAAAAATATTCCCTTAGAAAAATCGTTCAAACAATGACCAAAAATATCACATGATTGTTAAAATATAATCGGTTAAAATTTGAAAGATAAATAAAGAATCAATACATGTAGTTCTACATAAATAGAATCTTATTTTAATCCTCATTATTGCTCAGAGTACCATGATTGTAGAGAAACAATTAGAACAAACTCAATAATCATATTTCTAAATTCAATTTCTTTACAGAAGTTCAATAACAATTACATTCAGTTCAAAAATACAAATTTAAATAATAAAGATTTTGTCAGAAATACATTACGCGCATTTCTTAAAACTTTAAGCAGAATAAAAACAATTCGACTAAATCATTCTCGTTTATCGAATTTCAAATTTATAATCTCTTTTAGCTAAACGTCTTTGCCTGCTTGTCTTATTAAGTAAGTAAAATAAACAAAACTATATGCAATGAAAAAAGGTGTTTTTATTCGGGTAGTTTTCACATGAAATTCCTTTTTAATTTACAATGACTTATTTTAAAAGTAAAGAAATACTTGACTTTTTTAAATATTGAATTTCATGGCGATCCTTGTAAATCAAATTCCAACTTTCTAGGCAACAGCAGCAGCAAAAAAGAAGAAAAAAAAGTATGCCACAGTTTGAGCTTAGATTCTATTCGATGAAAGGATTTGTTTCTTTTTACTGTGGCTGATAGAATAAAATGAAACAGATTTTCTAGAACTTATTCATTGGAAACTTACCTTTTATTGAGTTTCGTCGAACCCGGTCCACGTCAAATGCTATCTTGGTTTCCGATTAAAAGTGAATAATATTCAAAAACGGCAATTCATGAAATGGAGGAAATAAAATTCCATCTTAATTGAAAATATCAAATAATCATGTTTGAGATTATTTACATTTAATTATGGTGTAGATTATTATATTGTTACAAAAATTCCAGTTCTGAATGAATGTATGAGTCGAAGAAGTTCAACACAGAGGATAATGGCAAATGACACTTTCTTCACAAATATTCTACGCAAGATGAACACATGTAGCAGAACTTAAACAGATTAATAGCACAATCAGGAAACACAGTACTTGTACAAATTAGAGACTCAGCAGGAGCAAAGGCAGCACTTGCACAAATCAGCAACACAAATGCAAAGCAGCACTTATAATAATAACAATGACAGTACTTTCAATTACTTTCAGCTCACTTGCTTACTAGTTCACACTACGGACAAAGCTCCAAATTAATACTTCATACGGACTACGACTGTCTCCAACAGTCTCATATGATTCCCTAACAGATACAGGGAATTTCGACCGCACTATCAACAATTCTTCGGCAAATCAACTCAACCAATGTTGACCAATCCTCTGCGGCTTCATATCTCTCCGTATTTATACCTGTTCCTACCAGGTGTTACATCACAAGGAAAATTCAGAAGAAAATCCATAACTTTCGCCCTAATCGAGATTTCGACAAGATACCAGCATTTCCGTGAAACATCCTTTTGTAGCCAAAATGGTCCCGAAATTCGTCACCAAGTTTGAAAGATCATTGTTTTAGCTTTCCTTGGTTGTGTAAATATCCTTTATAAGAATAACATTGCAGGGCAGAGTTATCGCAGTTCGTAACATCGTCTGCCCTCGCAAGAAATAAACGTTAATGAAGATACATTAGAGTCAACTGTTAATATATATATAAGGAGTCTTTAATTTAAATTAATTAAGACATTCACAACTTTCCTCTCAACTGGAGTATCAGAATGGGATTTTGAAATGGTTCCTGCGAAAATTTTGAAAAAGTGTAGTGGCTGGGAGAAAGAATACATAAACATGCTTGAAAATATTTTTTAAACTGAAATAGAAAATTAACACGATACCAAATAGGCAACTCAACATGTATGAATGAAAGTAACATAAATATAAATTATAATAGAAAAATAATAACAGAAATAGAATATAAACAATATTAGTAAACAACGCGAAACTTGAAATTATTACTTCTAAACTGGACAAAAAAAATGTCCTAAAAATAAAAATATTACGGTATAAAAATTTCCACTAATAATAGAATAAATATATAGTATAGCTTCACAAGTTATAAAAAATAACAACAATAAACTGTGAAGAAAAGCTTTTTGATAAACGATATTAAATGTTCTTTCCCTTCTGAGTGAAGACTTTTAGATTTTCATCTTTTCTTGTTATAATATTATATGAATATAATACTGTTATTCTATTTGATACTTTCCACGTAGAATCTTAATTTAGCTGTTACATTCCTTTAAAATATTTAATAAAGCTTCAAAAAAAATTTATAAAAGAGTTTGTTTTATCGAGAATTATATAATTTATTGTATTATACGTTTTTTCAACATTCAATAGGAATATAGCTGATCATACATTTCATTCAGAGTTGATCTGATATCGTATTTTAGTAAAGATATACTCCTAATGATACAACATTTTATTTTAACTGTTTATAAATTAACGAGACGTTCTTTGTAACAGCTGTTATCTGTACACACTTTAATAACTAACATTTAAATAACTAGCTTTGTAAAGTCATCTTTCATACATAGAAATAAATAGGTATTAATGCCAAGGAAAAAAAATGGCAGGTTAAAATGTATCAGAAAGTGAGTTTTAGCCTACAAGTAGATAAAAATGATTATTCTTCGATTAATACAACATCATGTTTTAATTCATTGAATTTGGGGCGGAGAGAATCTTTTATGAGTTTTTAATTTCGCTAGAAATTTTAATAATGTTAGACATTCATTAAATTCATAATCAAAAATTATTATAGTTTATTTTAACCGTATAATTATAAGTCACTAACATTTAGGCCAGAAAAATAACAAAAAAAGAGCAATATCCGAATCGATGTTAATTTTAGTATCGCAATCATTTTACACTTTATTTCTCTGCAAAATTACCTTTGTCTGACTTTCTTTCCACTTCTGTTTGCTAATCATATTTCCTCGTAATATAATTAATATAACTTAAATAACTTTCTTTCGAAACAGCAGATGCTATTAATTTTTGAAAGGTCTGTTTTCTTGCATTTTAGTAGTTAAAACTGACCTGAAAAGCACTGAACTGTATCCTTACTAAACACGTGAATTGAGAATATGGGCGTTATCAATTATTACTCTTTTCTGAAATGTGAACAAAGAAATTCGTGATAATTATAATGAATCAGTAAACAAAGAAATTTTAGTTTTCAAGAAATCAGAGTATGATCAGTATATGTTAGTGTAATAGAAATTCGCATCAAATAATAGAAACAATAAGTATAAATGTCGAAGTAATACACAAACATTTCTGTTTCTCACTTACTTAGATATTTTACATAGTAAGTGAAATTAAATAAACTAAAAATTCCAGCAGAAAAGAAATATTTTTTTTTATTTATTGAAGTTTTTAATTTTCATAAGAAAGCAGAATAACGAAATATATAAACAACATCTAGAGATTATAAGTAAAACAATTTTCTGAAATTTTTGTTCTTTTTCTTTTTTTGTGTGTGTGTGTGTCTTTTTTAGCGTGTTATGTTTTACAGCATTCGTTATAACCACTGTAACTTTTCTTTTTTATTTAAAAAATCTCGTTTAGTATTTTTAAGAGGAAAATTTTACATCCGAGTTTAAAGCAAAGAGATATGTTTTTGATAGCTTCCGATTTCTTAACTGCATCATTTGGATAAAAAGACAAAAAGTTTACATCACGAGGTTTTTTTTTTTTTTTAATTTATTTATTTAAGCTGATTCATAATATAGACTTCCTAACTATTTGACACAACCGCCCAATGCTTGGGATAAAACTATGTTACCCCCAGTTAAAAACGACGTTTATTTCTTCCCCATACATACTCTTATATTTATTACAAAGTGTACATGCCCATCAAATTTGAAACAAGCTTTCGATACTAACAAAACAAAGTATTTTCAGATATTTTTTGCATTCTTGAAAAAAATTGTACTATCAGTGCTTTGTAGTCAGTGAACAAATAATACACTGGTTTCCAAGGATTAAAGAAAAAGCACAAAAATAGTGATAACTCTTTCAAAAATGAACCATTCTGTACTAAATTTGAATATGGTGTTAAGATGCTGAATAAAATGGTAATACGCAAATTAGTTGCGCTGCAATCGGAATGTTCCCTCTTTGAAGAAAATAAAAATGCGTGCTAGATTAAGACTGCAGATATCACTGTTATTTTGAGTTAAGAAATCTGGAATTGCCAATTCGTTATAATGACCTCGAGGCATCATTTTCCCGAAGAACCATTACGGCGAGTCATCAGAAGACTAGAAGTAAGTCAAAAAATCAGGCAGAAGTGTCAGATGGCTAAATATAAGTAGTTCTATAGTTCATAGACTTTTGCAACAATTTAAAACCACTATTCGGCCTCCTGAAGCTTCAACCAAGCTACGACAAGCATCGATGAACAATATTTGCGGAGCACGAATGAGGAGAACAGCAACTCAACTTAGAACCTCCCTATTTAGAGCCATTAGAAAGTTGGTGTCAATGTCTACTGTGAGCAGAAAGCTTCCCAAAGGTGGTCTTTATGCGAAGAAACCATACAATGGTGCCGCATACCTCACGTCTCAGGATCGCACATTTGAGGAGGGTATGTCAACATGTCCAGTGGTCAGCTGATCAATGGAGGCCTCTTCACGTCAGGTGATTCACTTCCATGTTCCGAAACGTAGTAGACCTTGTTTGATTTCGAGATAACAAGGAACATGTTATAATTCATCAAACATCGGGGAAAGAGATTGTGTCTATGTTTGGGAAGATATTTCTTTAGTGGATGTACTTACCTCCACGTCTTTTCTCAGGAAACCATGAATGCTCACGTCTGTAGAAACGACATCCTTGATGTTTAGGTGCCCACAAGTTCCAGTGCAATATGTAATGATTTCCTGTTACAGAACGACCAAGATCGCATAGGGCTCGCATTGTTAAAGATTATCTTCAGCAACAAGCAATTCAGGGCATAAAATGGCTAGTTCGACCACCGAACTTGAATCACATCGAGTACGTTTAGGGTGATTTAGGAAGACGTGTTGCTGTTCTCAATCCTTCTCCTCGGATCTTTGCCATCCTGCAATTACTTTGCAAGGGCAAGGGCTCTCACTTCCGAGTGAACTCTTAGAACACACAGTTAACAGTGATGAGATTGTTTATTAAAGTCGCATTGAGAAGCAACATGTGGGTTATTGGCGACTTACCTTGTAATTTTGAGTCTCGGTCTAGTGACGAGGATTACATCTGAGCTTGCTCCTCCCTCTCCTACCATATCAACGGGAGGACTTCCGGCATCGACTAGATTTAACATGCATAAGCCCCGCTACGTAGTGGGTCTTTAGTAGCATAATGGCTCTAACAGGACCCGCCATAATTAATAGTATCTCACATCTTTGTATATGTTGTATTATTTCTAGGAATGATCATATTGAAGATACTTTTTCTATACTAAAATGATACTTTAAATTCGTTAATTTTATACATGTATTAATTTCCAAAACTCCATAATTTCCTGGTATTTTATTTTCATGTTATTTTATACCCTACTATGTGTTATATAGTGTTGCTCAGATCCATTACATTCTAGATGTAACTTTTTGCCTAATCCTATTTTTATGATTTTTCCTTCATTTGTGGAAATCAATGTATGTGACTTTAAAGAAATTTGAGAAAACACATAAATATTAAAATTTTGCTTGTAAAATGCAATTATAGGACTTTTATCATTCATCGTATCTCTAATTATAATGAGGTCTTAAAGACTAGCTCTGCAGAATTTAGTTTTAAAAAACTTTGCAGTACTGTGGCGAAAATCATTTATAAGACTAGTCATGTTTGAAAACACCAAAATAGGTTTTGCAAAATTAATAAACCTATTATTGAAAACTCTTTTAAAATGTGTCTAAAACCGTTAGAAATTACCGTTATACGTTAAGGAAAGTTACGTCTAAAAATAACAGAACTTTTTTTACAACGAATACAATATATTTAAGAACTGGTTACACCGTTTTAAAACTAACATCATTGTATGTATGTTCAGTTTGCTTCGACATGATAAAAAGTTTCTATCGACTGACAAATTCTATAACCCTTTATAGGAAATGAATAACAATAGAATATTATTTTTTGCTATATTTTTGTCGTTAATCGCGACTGACTTTTATGGCCCATCAGTTGCATCTAAAAAAATCTCTAGAGTAGACTCAATCTGCTAGTCACTGGAAATATAAGCATTACAAAGTACAATACATAAGCGTAGATCAAATGAAAATGGTACAGGGAATAAGGAATGAAATGATATTGCTGATTTCAGACGTAATATCCAAAGTTACATAAGCATTTGCCCCATTGCTTCACCTAACAGTGAATACCCTGCTCGTAGAACTTTGGTTACGATCGGAACCCATTTCGAGTCTTGTCTATGATTTCGCTGCCCGAATGAAAACAGCAACTTTTCAATGCCTTTTTTTCAGTGGATCAAAATATTGTTATGTACCTGCGGTGACGCTTCCCTTCGACGTTACTCAAAAAAGGAGGAAAATTTACAGAGATTGCGTCGTTCAACCAAGGAAAGCTTAAGCACTGACCTCTTAGACCTGGCGACAGATTTGATGACCTGGCGAGAAATTTGGTGACCTGACGACAAATCGAAGGTGCTTTAAGGTGCAGAAATCCTGACTGAGAGCAAAGTTACAGACTTTTTCTGAATTTTCCCTATGATATCACACCAGGTCGGAGCTGCTATAAAAACGGAGAGATGTAAAGCTGGAGAGAATCGATTGGAATCGGTCGGCATTGGCTGAGTGAATCTACCGAATGATTGCTCTAGGAATCGGCTTTTATATACCTGGGAAGCAATCTGAATCAGTACGAAGTGTTACTTTTGGAGATTTTGCGAACTAGTAAGCTGTGAGTTGAGCTTTACTGAAAGTGCTGTGATTATCATTGCAAATGTTGCTTTGTACTTATGTCGCTAATTTGTACCAGAGCTGTGTTACCTAATTGTACTGTTAATATGTCCAAGTTTTTGTTGCTTGTGTTCATCTTGTCCTGAATATTTGTAAATAAAGCATCATTTGCCATTATCCTCCATTAGACTGATTTCACTCCTACACCAACACACGATATTGAGATTTTTATAACAATATACATTTCACATGGTGATAAATCTGGGCTATAAGTTGGGTGCTCAACACTGTTCGGGGAAACTTCGCCAAAGGGTTTTAAATAAGAGCGGGCATACATGGGCACGCGTTGTCAAACAGCAAAACCACTACAGAGAACAATATGCCATTTGACCTTGATTGTTGCACGAAACCGGTGGTGTATATAGAAATACTAAGCAGCACTGATCATTTGATCACAGTCTGGGAACTCAAAGGAATGTCGTTCTTCACGATCGAAAAAACACGTCAGCATAACTTTGCCTCTATTTTGCACCGTCTAGGACTTATCTGACGGTAAAGAGCTCTAATGTTTCCAATGTTGTATTTGCTTTCCAGTAGAAAGTGATGGCACCAAGGTTCCTCACCTACTACTCTTTTTCCAGGAAACTGTCTGCTATAAAAACAATTCCAACCGATTGCTTACCGAACGATACTGTTTGATACCAGAGTATATCACGTGCTTACAAGCGAGTACTTAATGCAAGTCCATTTTGCAGCAGGGATATCTTTCTTTATTTTCCAATCTACGTCTAAATACATTTGTCGCCACACTCATACAAAAATAAACCAGATTATAATTACTGTTTCCTTTTCATTTCTTCTACCTTTATATCTAGGCTTTCTTCTGCTGCCTCCATAAATTGTTCCAGCGCCTCCAGGTGACGATACTTCCTCCTACTCAACTTGTAAACACTTTGTAACTACTTATAGGTACACAAGCTACAAGTGACGGAACATGAAATCATTATTTGACTTTGGTTTCGTTTGCATTAACGTCTCAGTGCGGAAGCTACAAAATGGTTACTGACGATGGACCTCATATCTTCCAAATTATAGTCAATTGAAGAGAACACTATTCGAGTTGGTATGTCGTAATCTTAATTTCCACATCACATTATGTAAAGTCTTTGAGGTACAGTTGAATTTAGCATGCATTACCTCCTAACAATCTAAGAGATTATCTTCAATGAAAAGAAAACTGGAACATATTATTCGATTCAAATGTCAACTACAATGAAGCTTTTGACATTGAAAGTTGATTTACATGCTCCTCCTGAAATTTTAAGCCTGGTATCTCATTCTCCAAATGTCCACACCACCTTAAGTGAAATCTTTGGACCCCTGTTGGATTTCAAATTAATTAAGAGGGAAAGTTCATTTAAGTTTTAAGAAACAAAATGAATGAAATGCAGATTTTTACATAAAAAGTTTAACAATAGCTAAATGAAACAATAATAAACTAATGCTTGTTTTGGATATTTTTTATCTTTACTTAAATGAATCATTATTATCAAGACACATTTGATTTGTTTACTCTTTGTACATCTCAAATCATTGGAGTTTTATTGAACTCTGTTAGTCTCATTACTTCCACTCGGATTTTCATATAATTTTGTTATACATGATACGTTAGAAACACATCTTCGTACACATATAAGAATATAATGAAATTAAAAAAGTTTTCTTTGTTTTACTATTCAGCATCATTCAAAGATTATGCATTTTTCTACGAATTTACTAATTACACTCTCTGGTAGTTTCATGCAGCCGAAATGCCATTTAGTCATTCATATTATATCCTTAACAATATTTCTTGATATTACATCAGTATATTAATAGGTAAGTTAGTTCCATAGGATAAAGGATTTAATAATCTTACACACAACACTTAACCCCCAGTACATTATCAATATAATAAATAATGAATTCATCTAGTAACTTTTTAATAGAACTTTTTAAATCTCTAATTTTAATGTTATCATTTATCCTAAAGTTCAAAAATTTAAATTCTTCATTAACACAAAATTTATATTCTATAAAAGCTTCAATAGGTAAATTATACTTTAATTGTTGATTTTGTTAAAAAATTATCAATGTCTTCATTAATTATTTTTCTTTTGTATAATTATAGTTCATAGAAATAATAATTCTGAAACCAATACCTTATTCATAATTTCTTTCAAATTTTTATCTCTGACAATATTTAGATTACCATGTAATCATATATTCGTATTCTTCATTAATAAAATCTTTATATTCCTTATAATTAATTACATTCACTCTAACTCTGTAAATCTTTACAATTATTATACTAGTTATATAATACATGCCCCAAATGTTTATTGAATTTAAAAGCGTGTGTGTGATATTAATATTATTAATAGGGATTAAGTTCTTATGCTTAAGTTATATATATATGTGTGTGTGTGAGAGAGAGAGAGAGAGATCGCTAGTATATTCATAAATCAATGAAAAATCAATGAAAAGTCATAATAGTTTACAATTAATTTACTTATTCTGATGTTATAAGGTGAAAAAAGGATTATTATTACTAGTAGAATTTTAATAATTGAATTTTCAAGTTAATGAGTAATTGAGAAAAAAAATAAATATAATTGCCTTACGATATTTTTATTTCCTAGATCTCTGCAAGTCTTTCATTTAAACTAATCGTACTTTAAAGTTTTAAATTTCTTATCTCATTTACTGAAGTAGCAAATCGCATTCTTGGTGAATCACGCAAAATGGTTAGATGACACGATCTAATGCATTAAACACATCATGACATTCACTATTTCCAGGTCGTAGACTGAAAACTATTTTGTGGGTGTTCCCAGTTTAAAACACTTAACACTAATTTATAAAATATCAGTAACAACTTTAATAACAGGCTTTAATTATAATATTGATTGATATTAATTAATCCTAGAATAATTTTAATTTCGTATAATAATACGTTTCCTATTCTCATTATATAAAACCAGATTTGCTCACATTTCACAAACAACTGTTCAGATGCATATCTATACAAAAATCAATGATGATCTGTAAATAATTTCGAATATTTCAAAAGAAAAATAAATATATATAATAATCGTTGACATAAGAATAATGATGATAATTTAACATGTTCTGGTTATTTCATTAAGGTATTTAAAGAGTCACTTTTGATATCCGAGTTGCCTTTAGGGTAATTTTACGAAAATGACCATATCAAATTCAAATTGAAAACCAAATTTTTTTTCTTATGTTAAAGTTGAATATCCTCCTTTCAAAATAGGAATATCCATGTCCATTTTAACTACAGCTCAAATGTTGTATTTATGTCCATTTAAACCGCAGTTAAATTCGAAATTCTATTTTGCTCAACCTTTCAAATGTGAATTCGAATGGGGATTACACGGTAGAGTTGTTTTCTGGTTGCGGTAGAACCTAAAGTACCCGCGAAAAAGAAACCAAAAAACGTCAACCCGCCTCTGAGTCTGAGAGTAGGTCAGTGTATATATAAGATTGAAAATTGGATTTCTCAAAATTCCACTGCTCTCTGTTCGACCGGCCAACAGCACAATGAAGAGATTCTTGTCCCAGTTGCTTTTAGCCATTGGAGTCTTCGCCGCGGGTGAGTGTGGAAGTTATCTTCCTCTTTGCTGTCATTTCCATTTCAGTGGAGATTTTACCTCAGTTGTTTTCTTTTTAACCCGTAGCCATTGAAGCGTAAATCTGTAAGATCTCATGCCTTAATATAGTGTTTTGAAAATTATTTACAAATCGGCATTCAGATATTTTATTCTAATGTTGGAATAAATGACTATTTTATCTTTTTCTCGTAGATATACCGATCAATATAATATTCTTTTGATTAGAAGTTTTATTTTTGAGGTATTTTCTCTCTGTTTGGGCTAATTTATAATGGAAAAATGTTGCGTCTTAAAAAAAATATGTGATTATTTCTTACGTTTTATTTTAAACTACATTGATTTACCATTTTATAGAAGTGAGCTCGAAAATTTAAATTGTCTGTAAAAAAGGAGAATAGACATGATCATCAAAATATTAATCTACAATATATGTTGTTAAAGTAAAGGTAAATTTTTTTTTTGTTTATAGGAAGCTTATTATTATAACTCATGTACAATTTTATGAAAAGATCATTCAAAATACTGAAGATTCTTATATTTGATAAATAAATTCTTAAATCGCATGTGTTCTATGTTTCACATATCTCTAGCACCTTATTTTTGCAACCATAATTGTTATTTAAAATTTTACCTTGCAAATATAGTTAAATCAAGAATTACTAAAAATACAGTTAATATTTTTCTTTCGCTGATATTAGAAGAATGAGGTCCAAATTTCGATTAACTTTTTTTCAGACGCGCGCGTTAAAATGTACTATTACTAATACTGAGTACAAGTGATTATGAAACACATAATTTTATTTAATTAACTACAACCTTAAAAATTCGAAACACAGAATAAATATACAATTTTCCACATCGAGATATAAATTAACAATTTATTTGGCATTGAAATATATTAGGGTCGAAACATAGAATATAATGTATTCAAGAAGGGATTGATTAATTCGAACACAAAAACGAATAATACATTAAAATAAGCTTCTTCATATAAATAAGAAGAATCAGAATATGATATCAGTTTTGACACTTTTTGTCTGAAAAAAGTTATCAAAATTCGAGTTACATTTTTTCGATAAGTATTAAACAATTAATTACACGTACTATTTGTAACTTTGTAAACTGTTCATTCAAGTTATATCAATGTTAGTTTGTTGTTTAACATCGTATTTTGCTGAACATCAAAGATAATTAATCAAGAACTTTTTTTAAAAAATTCTTCTAAAGAAATGAAATTATCGTTTTTGTTTTCATTATTTAACCCTAAAATGCATATGAAATGTTATATCAAACTTTTAAGATGACTTAATTGCTTCTAAAATGCTCACAGATAAATAAATATCTAAGAATTTGTAATTAAATGTTATATGTACTTAAACAAGATTGTATATTTAAGCAAAATTGGAAAGAGATGAGTATTTTTCGCTACGCGTTATAGCTAAAATATATTATATAACATATATATGTGGTACATAAATTCACTAACTGATTTTATCGGGGGGTTGTACAATATACGGAACTTATATGTATAATAAATCGTGATTAAGGCATCAAGTTAATTATGATTCATTAAAAACGGGTGATGAATAATTTTATGACGTAAATAACTAGTGAGGGCCCAATATTGTATTCTGAGCATTAACATAGGAGGATTGAACAAGTCAGAACAAATAGCTAAGGAATAAATATTTTTTTTAAAAAAAAAACATGTTCAAAGATGCAAAAAAAAAAAAAAAAAAAAAAAAAAAATCTCATTACTTTACAAAATTAAAATATGCTTAATGTGTAATGAAATTATGATTTAGTTATACTATGAACTCGTATTGGCCTGGAGGTGCATGATAGTCAGAAATATTCGATTTTAGACTCGACTTCTGTTAACGGAGGGAATAGCTGGGTAACAAATCAAACGAGTCACACAGTATTCATGTGATATAATGTACAACAATCGTGTCAAACTGGCGGTTGACAGCGACAATATTTGAGACCCAACCATCATAATTGCAAGCTACAAAATTTTTACCAAAGGCACTGTAGCTTAATTTTTGAAATTTCTAACTATACACGATTATTCTTAATGAATCACAATATTCGTCAAGTAACTATTAGTCGTTGCGTGGAATCGATGCACCATTTCCCCTTTCAATACTAATAAAAATATTTTAGCCACCGATAGTAAAATAATACCTACCATACCATTAGTTTTCTACTATTTCATTTTAAGTGCCAAACATTAAATGTTCCGCTTTAAGAGAATAAATAAATTTATTAATTTAGGCAGTTATTCTAGGTCCAATAGATTAATGTTCAAGAAAAAATATTGACTTTGTTACAATTTTTTTAACTTTGCGTTATTATTTATTCGTCTGTTTTAAGCTCTTTCATTCAGTATGCCTTTATCTAAACAAGGTGATGGTAAAACTAAACGAAAAATTTTTGACGAACATCAGTACTCCCAAAATAAGCGGGAAGTATTGTATTTTTGCTGTTACATAAAAATAGTATAATCTGCTTGATACACAAAAATGTTTTTAATGTATAAAGTTTCATAACATAACACCTCACTATGAACAACCGAAACACTACGATACAAATCCCAATTAACAGTACACCTACTACGAAGTATATTAAAAGAAGAAAAAACTAACACCTAATCTACATAAAGTGCGGTCCACTTGACTTTTACTTGTTTGAAATCTGCCCGTGGCTAGAAATTAGTTTGACACACACGCACACCCTTGATGTACAAGTTTGAAGAGTGAGAAACGTGCTTGTGAGGTGAAATACTTCAGAATATTGAATTTCACAAAAAGAACAGCTTTAATGCAAACTTAACTAAATTATCATTATATTTGTATATTTTAGGAAATAATGTTTCAAAGTCATTAACACATAGAATTTGGAACAAATTTTCCAAACTAAAAGAAAAGAAGTTCAAGTTATAAAGATGCATAAATATTTCTAAAATGAATATACACAATCTATCCTACTCGAGCTAAGGTCATGTCTTTTAAGGATATTTAAAAAAAAAAAAAACAGAATTTCTCCGAGAAATCAATAGTGAATTTACGAAAGAAATCGAATTTGTATACTCAAAATCTTATTCATACATAATTACCAAAAGTATATAAATGATGTTTCTTTCAGGAAATCAGGATTCACTAATATTTCAAATTATTTTTCACGTTTTTACTATAGTTATAAAATCAATAAAAAGATTACACATTTAAGCTGAAATTAAATTTTTGGTTAAACGTAAGCCTAAAAAATAACTGAAAGAAATACGTATAATATTGACTCGAAAAATAAGAAACAAAGAATTAAATTACCTAAAAAGAATGCAGCGACAATCAACTACACTAATGTGTATATATATTTACTTTATTGATTTTCGGTTCAATGTTTGCTCCAAATTAATTTTAATTGTTTAAAAATGTTTTCAAAGAAACTCAAATTCAATAATGTAAATCTTTATATCACGAGATAAATAAAAACTATTCTATATTGCAGAAAATAATTTCATTTTATAAAAAAGTATATTTTCCTTCAAAATCAAATCTATATTTTTGTGTGCTACTTACAGTTTGCAATACGATCTTAAATTAATTAAATTGAAAAATACAACATAGAGTCCCAGCCATTAGGCACAGTAACTCGGTCATGAAATACATTTTGAATAACATTTAAAATTACGAAAATCTAGTTCACGGTATGGTAAAAAAAAAAAAAAAGCTGAAATGTTTTGTGTTTACTAGAGGGCATTAAGCGCATATAAAAACACATTCATCACCTAAGCATTAGAATAATTGTTATCAAGTATAGGATAATGTTTTTTTTTTTTTAGTTGCCTTCTAATAACTCGTAAACTACGACGTTTTAGGGTTAAAGTAGAAATTACAAAAACACGCGATTTTCAGCTATTTGTTTCAGGTTTAAACATCAAAATAGAATAGAAAAGAAACAACAAAGACGATGAATCAGATCGGCATATGCAAGGTCACTGAACTGGATATTGTTTCTTTTACACCGACTTGTAGCCATAATTTAGGGCTTCTAAAAAAAACTGGGCCAGATCGTTCGGATGAACGCCCCCTCGCATACTTGCTTGACTTCCCTAGAAAACCAAATTCAGGAAATAGATGCATTAAATCGAAGTAGAGGGAAAATTATTGCCAATCTTCGCAATTAGGAGGCACAAGCAAGTATAAAAAAAATGTTATTGAGGAAGTAGAATTCTGCTTTTAAAATGCTGCAATTTTTTTTTAAATACATTTTAAATGGCCTTGTATTAATGGCTTCATCTTTTTTTTTTAACCGAATAAATACGTAATACGAATCTCTTTGGTATTTACGAAATAATTTTCATGTAAAAACATTAATAAATTTATTTTGTGGAATTAGATTTAAAACGTCTGCAACACTTCGAACTCATTTGTTCACGAAAATGTGTTTGAAACATACAGATTAAAAATACAGTAATGCTTAAAAACTACAATAACATAAAAGAATACAAAGTATTAAAAATTTAATTTTTTATGTAATGGGGGGGGGGGGTACAATAAAAGTTCTAATAGCTAATTTATAGTGTTTTCTTATATTTGACTTTAAAAGTCGCGCTTTCCATACAAAAACTACTTATTAATATCATAAACTTATAAGAGAATATTAATATATTTTATTCACTTGATTTTAAAATACGTCCTATTTCTTTCAATTCACCAATGTTTTTTTTTTTTTTTTCCGCAGCTTTTCACAGTGGTTCCTGTCAATCATGCCACCTTCGAGAACTAGATTTGTGTGCAGCGACGTTGGTACTTTTCAATCAGAGCCCAACAGGTGTCGCCACGAACGAGCCCGATTTGAATCGACAGTGCACGTAAGATCTTTCACAAGTTTAATTTTATCAATTTCAATAGAGCTTTTATTTTTTATTGGAGAACAAAAAGAGAAATGTTTTAATTTCTGTGTAACATTTATTTAAAATGATCCATGCAATTTTATTTAAGACACTTAATTTGTGTGTGAATTATTTACTTAATAAGAATGAAAATGACACATTAGATATTTTAATATAAAATTAAATTTTATTTTGTATGTAATTAAATTTTTAAATGTAACTCTAAGGAACTTGTAAAATTTGGGTGAAAAAACTATCAATATGGATATAGGAACAATCTCCCTTTTTTTTAATAATGGTTAATTTTAAAAATCGGTATTCCGAAAAATACAGATATTCTTCATTTTTTATATGGAAATATATACATATCAAAAAGGAAAGGGCCTAGAAACATTTATTTATTTATTTATTTTTTTTTCATTTTGTGAAAATTCGAAAGAGGAATTTAAGAAAGTTGTGTCTAAATAAATGATTAATCCCATTTCAAAATATTTATTCTTATATAATGAGAAGTTAATATGAACATCATAGAAGGAAAATTGAAATACTGTTACTGTATATGTGCATTTAAAAAACATTATATTTAACCAAATATAGGTATATCAACGAGGCTGAACAGTGCTTTAAAAATTTTACCGTGAGATGCATGACACCACTTCAGAGAGAATTGCTTGGATTCGTCAGTGAGGGATCCGAGAAGTTATTGAACGAATACTGTACACCAGGAACTGATTTAAGGGCCAGTAAGTAAAACTTTCTGATTGGAAGTAAGAAAAGTAAAACAATTCTAACACAATAAATATTCAAATTTCTGCAACATCACAGCACTGATGAAATAATACTAACACACACACATATATATATAAAAGGGGAGAAAGCAATTTAGAAAATGTATTATTATTTTCATAATTTTTCTTTGATTTTTTTCAAATTTTTGGTATTTTACATATTTTCAAATAACATTTTTTATATATATATTTCTGATATTTATCTATCTGTTTTTCATTTAATATACTTTCTTTTGAATTTTATATAATTCTTTTATAGTTAAATTCAGATAATAAATTTTTTTTCACTTATTTGTCTGAAATTTTTATTTGTCTATTTTAATGGTTTGACTTATGCATTTTTTCTTAGTGGATCATTTGTGATTTTTTTTACATATTGTTATAATTTTAATTTTTTTTAAAATAACTTCCTAATCTATTTGTGATTTAAATTTTTATAGATCAATTATAGAAAACTTCATATTATATATATATATATATATTGGTGATTGATGTTTATGTCTATTAAGACCATTCAAGTAATAGGATATTTTTAAATTACTAATTTTATATTATACATATAAAATATTATTTAAATTTTATATTGCTATAGATGGAGAATTTATTATTGTATTTCATACATGTTTAATATAAATTCTTGTATTTTTTGTGTACTTAAATTTCTACTTATTGCAATTTAAAGACTAATTCATTTTTGAACTTGTTCTCTTCTTTAATTTACAGATTAATCTATTTATTTTGAATTATTGCATTATTTTTATTGAATTATGTTATGTAATTGCAATAAGTTTATTTATTAATTGGGTAATAATAACTTATTTTACTTGATATTATCTTACATTTTAAATTTTGTGAATTTATTTTTGCAAAAGTTATGTTTTATTAGTTTGCATACATATTTATTTCGTAATTTGTATGAACAATATTTAACAGTTTAATAAGTTTAAAGTTTTTTTTTTTTCTTAGTTTATATAGTTAATTGAATACGCATGCAAGATAAAGGTACGGTTAGAAATGGTGAAGAAAACACACTTGAGATTTTTGCATGCAAAAATAAGTTAGCCCCCTCCCCACTTTTTTTAGAACATCATAAGAAAGTCCTCATTAAAAAATAGTTCTGATGAAGTAGATGTTATTTTTCTTTTCCTGTGCTTAGATTATATAAACTAGACATTTTTAGGTTAATTACGGTATCAATAATGTAAACCCACTCTGACCCTTAACAATTAGCAGCTGATATAAATACTGCGTGAGTGTAATCTACATATACATTTTTATCTACAATGTGCAATGACGAAGAATATGCGCAAAAATTCATGGTAGATATATTTATCAGATACAATTAATTTGCATTTCAGAAGACACGGAATGGTAAAGAAGCGTAAACGCATTGACATTATTGAAAAATAACTTTTTAAAATTCCGTTATCAAAGTATTGCACAGGTGTACATTTTCAAAATCTTATCCATTTTTGTGTGTGATATCATTTATCTGAATAGCGAAAAAAAATATTGCTGAAGTACTTTAGGTTACACATTAAAAAGAATTATTAAAATATACAGCTTTGTATGGTATTCATTCTCGATTACGCAATGCTTATTCTCTTTATTATTATTGGTATATTTAATTTAATTTTAAAATGAATTATATACAATGGATGGAAGAGGAAATTTACCACTTTAAAAGCCAGTTTCGAAAAAAATATCAGTTTTAAGCATTTTACGTTATTAATCCATATGAAGATATTAAAATACCAGTATTTTTTACATGTTAAAAAATGATTTAATATGCTTAGGACTATTTATATGTATTTCTAAGCTTTATTATTTTAATTTGGTAAACAAACACATAAATACGAATATTTCACGCACACAAAAAGATATGTATATATATATATATATGTGTGTGTGTGCATGTATATATATATATGTGTGTGTGTGTGTGTGTGTGTGTGTGTAATTTATCATCCACGAATTATAAATTTGCTCCGAAACTAATTACATTCAAATTTTTATACTCTTGTTTATATTATTAAGAATTAGAAATGCACTTTAACAAATACATGAAACAAGTTAATGGGTATTTGAATCTATTTAAGCACAACAAAATCCACACCATTCCTTCGTTTCATCAAATCTTTTCAATAATCTATTTATTTTACGATGTTTTTCATAAAAAAAATACTGTCTGAGTTGTAAAATATTTTATTGTTAAGTATTTTATGATCTTAATAATTTTTTTTAAATATGTGATAACATGTGTTGTTTTGAGAAAATGGAATCAGCAAAAATGTGTGGGAATGAAATAAGGGATAATATGGTGTAAGGCTCATAAGTTTGATATATTAAAATACATTATGATTATAATAATGACATTTAGTTAGTTAAGGTGTATTCATATTGGTAAGATATATATTTAATATTTGATCGTCTGCTTTTATTTTAATATCCGAACAAAATATTATTGCCAACTTTAATAATTTATCGTTTGCTCTTATTTTAATGTTTAATTTAATAATTCATTTTTGTGGGAGAATCGTCTGTTTTTATTCTTTTTGTTGATAGTATCGAACAACGTTTCTGAAATTTAGAATATTTTACTTTTGAAAATAAAAATACAATAGGAATTTGAAGGATGTATTTTCTTTCCTTGATAGTAATTGCTTCTGAGAGCCCGAGGCTCGGAAGTATGCTTTCTTTTTCTAAATTAATATAAATTTTGAATAATTCTACTTTTTTGAGAATTTTACAAAAAATAACAGTTAACACATGGAAAATTAAAATTAACAAAACCAATTTTATTTATTTATTTGTTTCTAAATAATATTAATTTGATTTTCCTTTTGAATCGATTTTTGTCACTTTCGATTGCATGAATATATTTAAAGAATCAATCACTAAGTTCCAAAAAAAAATTTTTTTTAGCTTATATTTTTCGACAGGGTACTCGAGTTTCATTTAAATACGGCATATTTAAAATCAATATCTGATTTCTTTTCCTCTTTTTTTAAAGACTATTTGAAACATGCACCTTGTCTCAACGATGCTCATAGCTTACAGAAAGACTGCTTGACAGATTTACAAGCAGCAATGGAAACGATATCATCATCTGATTTCCAAAAGAGAATACCAATGGCTTGTTGGTAAGTTTTTAATTGAGATATTGAGATACAAATCATTTATGCTTCTCGTTTATATTTAAACTTGTTGACTACTTTCAAAAACTATTTATCCAAAAGATTTTTTTTTAAAAAAAAAGGAAAATATGGATTTTATTTTATAGAACCTTCCCTTAATCATTCTCAAATTGTGATACGTATACCCCGAAGGATACGAGAAGATCTGAAGGGATACACACAAATTTATCGTAAGACTCATAAAAAGAATCTCAAACACTGAAAAACATATTATTCGTCTGATTTAATGAAACCACTTTATCAAGAATTTAGTTACAAGTCTCACATTAAGATGTGACATTCAACTAGTTCGGAGAAAGAAAGACATTCCCCTTTAATTTGAACTCGATTATGTGTTTGAATAAATATGATGAATGTTTGATTTTCAGTATAGACTTATATAACATTAAAAAATGCAGTCATAAATATATACAGTCGATTTCAAGTGTCACAAAATATGAAGATATTTATCATTAAGCAATAGTTCTTGGATCCTAACTTTACATCAATCGTTTTTCGACGGGGCGATGTTTTCTACCCCATGGTGGATGAGTACAGTTGAACCATCGACGATTGAGAAAAGTTGCCCTTTCGCTTTTTCAGGTGCTCTTATCAATTGATCCAAAATGAATTTCCTCTCGGGCTAGTTATTAAGGCATTTCAACTTTTGCCGTTGTTGAAAAGAGCCGCCGCAGTTTCTTTTTCTTGCGTTGTCTCAGAGAAAAAGTACAGTATCAAATGATATTCAACTTATTAATGGTTTTTGAACTACGGTATTCAGCAAACTAGGATGGTGTTGTAAAGGATAAGTTAGCGGTTCTGAAAAGCATAAACAATACTCGAAGAATGATATACGAATATATATATATAATTTAGGAATATTCTATCAAGGGGAAACGTTCGATTTTATTTACCAGCCAAGGGATACGAAGAAAAAAAAAATGTAATACACTGCCCTACCTTATTTGTATTGCTCAAAAAAAATTAGTTTGACGTTAAAATTTTCGAAATTATATTATAAATATACAGGGGATGGAATATATAATATATATATATATATATAAACCTCTGTGCAAATCACCTAAAACACCGAGGTCTCACATTTACGCAACTGATGTCTTCTGACACACAAGTGTTTATTATTATTATTATTATTATTAACAGGGATCGGCGGTTAAAATGAGAAACGAATTTATCGAATTAAATATACTTTGAGAGTATATGCTTAGAAAATGTGATGATGCAATTTTTAATTCAACACATTGCTTACGAAAACATAGTTTTTTACTTTTAATACTGCTTGGATTTAAGAAATAAAGCATCTGGGTAAAATGAGTTTCTATTCATATTGAACACGACTTGACATGAATTTCTTAACTAACACGATTTCGTGTCTTTTGTTATTTTCGCTCCCTTTTGCATTTGAATTTATCGTTGCTAAAAGTCAAGATATTCCAGTTTGGATCCATGAATAGTTTGATTAAATCTTTTGAAATTTAAATTACATAAAGTTTATTTGAGCTATGGATAAATTAACAATTAAGAAAATAATTCAAATGAGTTAAATAAGTTACATCAGAAATATGAAATTATATACAAGAGAGAGAAAGAGAGCTCTTCCGTCTGCTGCCGGAAAAGCAGTTTTATTACATAATGCCCTACTTACAATATAATTAAATTTAAGAATAAATGAAATCAAAGTCAAAAAAATAATAAATTTTAATAACGTAATTTTAGAAATTACAAAATTAAAAAATTTATGTCTAAGTAAATTTAATTAATTTTTCCCCCCTTGCTTCTAGTGGTTACCAGAGATACATGACATGTGCCCGTAATACGGTTGAGAAGAAATGTGGAAAGGCGGCGGTCGACTTCATGCAATTGCTTTTGAGAAATGCCGTCTCCAGGCTGCCAGATATCGTATGCACAGGCTACGGATCAGAAAACCACGAATGTCACAAACTGTTGCCTCCACCAGGAACCCAACCACAAGGTTCTAAATCGGATTCAACACTCTCACGTCTCTTCGCGGCATATTTAGGAAACTAATTCCTTATTTTCATCGCTTTGTATATAAGTTTTAAAGTTTTTCAAATCTCATTACCTTATTCCACACGTACAAAGAAGCCCTTCATGCAAATAATTCTATTAAAAAAAGAAGAAGAAAACGCTGTTTTTGAGAAACTCGAAGTTCTTTAAATTCGATTCACACATAGAGAAAATGTCCTTCGAAACGCGGTTATCAATCACACTTTACCCCCTTTAAAAGACTTTAGCTCGCTGGAGAGTTATAGTCGTAAAGTCTGAATGCATCCATATATATATATATATATATATATATATTCGAAAGCTCCATGAACAATCATATGTACAAGGACTATGTATTTCATTCTATCAAATATTTTTGTATCCGTTCCTTTGTTCGTCTTCATAATCATATCATAAAATTTCCATTTAAAAGCTATTTTCGAATCATATCATTGGATTCATACACGTTTCACACTGCTCATTCTAAAAATGATTATTCATTAAATGTTTCACTTAGTCGAAACAAGTATACCAAACTTGCGAAATAAAAGATATTGTCACAGGCTTTAAATCGTTTATGTATAAGGTCGCTTGTGACATAATTCCTCGTCATTTTCATATTTGGCTGATATTAAAATGATAACCGGGGGAAAACAATTATCAGTGATATATCAAAATATAAATCTTGTTTCATACATAACTAGAGCTTCCTTAAAAATAATTTTAGATACTATATTTGTACATTGTTTAAAAAAATTATCATCACTTTTTTTTAAAGATTATTTTTTTAAAAAAAAAAAAAACTGAAAATGTTTCCTAAAATAATTTTTTTTTAAGAAAAATGACCATTTAAAGTATAATTTAAGTTTTTTTCTACATTGTGAAATTTCAAAATATCTCACTATCACACTAGAGCATAAGAATTCCGTATTACGCATACACAAAAGGCATTTTCCTTAGAATAACTGCACGTATATACATTTTTGTTCTAAAAACGTTATGTAACATTTGAATCAAGTTATTAAAAATTATTTTCTTTTCTATTAGTTGTTTCCTTTCTTACAAAATAAAATTATGGACACATATGTCTACAAAGGTTTAACTCCTTTATAATTAACCGATGTTCCAGCAAGAATGATACTTATATTTGAGTACGTCTTAATCAGACCGCCAAGCAAAATCGAGGAAAAAATATCGTGTTATGAATAAAAGTATATTAACAGCACTAAAATAGAGCAAAAATGCAATTTTAAATACATAATCTCTTTTTTTTTTTCCATTTAAGCATCATATCCATTGTAGCTTAAAATTAATTTATAAGTTAATTATAATTAATACGTTAGACTCGTCATAAAAATTCATCATAATTCATTAATTAAAAATAAAATTCATTAATTCATCACATTTTATTAATTCACCATTAATTCCTTATTCATTAATTATAAATACATTATTATTCATAAATATATAAATCACTATTTATAAATAAATTCAATAATCTATCAAAATGCCAATACAAATAATTAGTTCATCAATTACAGTATCACTGTAAGGGAAAGCTGTAATTGTTATGATAAATCAACTGGCTAAAATATCTCGACTGCTAGAATAAAAGAATAGACGAGTCTAAATAAGTATTTTACTTCGCTTGAGTATTTTAAAATATTTAATTAGATTCAAAAAAAAGTGTTACTGCATCTGTTTTACAAACCGAATTTAAATATACAGGGTTATCCAAAATGAATAATTTGTTCAAAATTTGTTTCGATTTCAAAATGTTATATTTTCACAAATAAACGATATAGAATAAGTAATACATGAATGCATAGAGAAAATATAGAAGTATTTTTTGCACGTGTTTGATATGATTTTCTTTAGTTTCACTTATAATATCAATTCGATATGTAAATTCCTGCAAAACACGTTGTAAAGTGTCAGTGGTAATCGATTGTTCAACAGCAGAAATCCGTTGTTTAAGTTCACAAAAATATCAGACAATGGTGGTGTATACACATTATCTCTTACAAACCCTTGTGGCAAATATTTCGAGGCATCCGTTTCATTCTTAAAATTATTTTATTAACAAAGTCTCATATGGCACGCACACATTTACATCAGAAATCATCTTACAGACTAACACACTGGCCAGCGTCGCCGATCAGACAGACATTGGGAGAGAATCAATATTCACTTTAGCAGGAAGTCGTGACGTCAATAGAATACAAATTAATATTCATTCCAAAAATAAATTAATAAAAAAAAAAATGAAGGAAAGGAAAAATATGAAGTATACGAGCGATGATCTCAAAGGAAGAAATCGCATGGGACCATATCAAGTGATTTAGGTAGCCAGCTGTGTAACATCCAATCATCTGGTCCACTGCGATTGATCCAACTGTGAGGTAGTTACGAGAAAGCTTCAAAAACAGCTTTCGGGAAATAGCTACACGAAGAACACACGAAGGCCTCCTATTTTGTCCCCAATATAAAACTTCCACATTTTCCCTTTCTTTTTATGTATTACTTATCACTCTGTGTCTGTTAAGAAACAAAAAAAATATATTAATTAAGTTTCTCGTTTTTTCAGATTAGGTATGTCAATAATTATTCATTAAGAATATCAAAATTTGACATACCTTTTCTGTCGTTCCGGGAAGCTGGTGTTTTATATCCTTAGATGCAAACAAAATAAACTCAACTTCTTATGTAAATGAAAACTTTGCACTTACTTGTAAATAAAAATATATTGCCATTAATTACAACAGTTACACATCACTATAAGACACAACACAGGTTACATAGTAGAGCAAAAAGCGTTTTCTCTCGTTCTTAGTTCAAGTTAAAGTTCGCTCTGTTTTTTACGCTGCTCACTCCAAACAACAGCGTCCTCTGACGGGAATCACGCGGTTTCAGCTGGGAAAGTATTCAGTTCGGAACAGTGTCGTTTATTTTTGAAAATATGGATTTTGAAATCGGATGACTCATTTTGAATAACTCTGTATTTTTAATGCTTTTATTACCATAACCAAAAGCATTGTAACATTAAAAAAAAAACTTTTTTTTCAATACATGATTTAGGAGAAAGCGTGTTACTAGTGAGTTTATTAAATCGAAAGAAATAATTCAGCTCTTCAATATGCAGAGATTCAGATTGTTTCACGAAATCGGTTATCGAAAGAGGAGGAAAAATCTGAAGAAACAGGATTGTTTAGAAATTAAGTTAATGAAATTTGAGGTGGAAATATATTGAAAGGAGAAAAAGGTGATTGAAAATGTAAAACAATGGAAACAGACAGAACATTAAGGCTTGGGAGGGAAAGTGCATGACATGTGAAAAACATAAGACATAAATCTCTTAAGACAATCTACAATAACTATTCTGAGCATTTTCGCTAGAAACTTTGTAACATAATTTATTCGCAAAATTTCCCTTTATTTCTGACGCTACATTTAAATTTCCAGCATATTCCTAATCAACTGAAAGTGGTGATGTCAATTAAGTAAACTTCAGAAGTGGAGCGAATAGATAGAATCAAGTCGCTTAAATGAGACAGAAAACTGAATCAACAGATAATAAGGTTACAGCAATAAGATGGGTGCACAAGTGTAGTGTGTGTGGGTGTCTTCTTACGTGTCTGCGTGATTTGATAAGATCAGGACCAAATGCTGTCTGGTTGATTGAATATTTGAAGGGTGTACTTGCATCGTATTCCGGTAAGCGTTTCTTTGATATATTATAGAAGTTGTCATGTCTCACGGATAAGGATTTGATACTGGCGGAGAGCACCCCCTCTTATTAGAAGATTAATAAATTCTATTTTGAAATATAAATGATCCTTTTGGTTATTTTGTCTATGACTGAACTTAAAATGAAATTTAGATTTTGTTATTAGAGTAACATTTAAGATGACAGATGAGACGGGTAACAAGATTATGTCACAACCTTAGTTATTGCAACCTTCTTATAATGAAACATGTAAAATTACACAAAAATTCTGTATTTGATTCAAGATTAAGGTGGATTCACAGCACTACATCCGTTGCAAAACTAAAATCTCCCAATTTCTATACTTTGGGAGCAGATACTTTATTCGATTTTACTAGCACCTTATCTTGATATTAAACCTGAGACTTGAAGATCAAGAAGCTAAGATCGGTTGATCCAGACTTGTACAATATTCGGTTCGATAAGAATGTGTCCCAACAAAAATTCATAAATCTTGCAACGCTTTCCCTTGACATTTTAAAGATTAATTAAATATAAAAATATCTCAAATTTCATTTGAAAAGACGTAAGAAAAATGGAAACACTATTTATTAGAACTCTTCACAGATTATATAAAATTGCTCTCTCTCTCAAATAACTCTCAATGCACTTGACTGCCACTTTTAAATTACACAATAAAATTTTAGCTTACCAACTTCCTTCGCGCGAGATACTTCAAGAATACAGTGGGTTCGAATCCTATTATCCCTTACTAAAACCAAAAATCACTTCTTACCAGTTTTAACTGCAAACAATCAACTGCAACAATTCATTACAAAAAACTTGCAAACATCTATAGGCTTCTCGTTATCATCTGTCCATTATTTCTTTCAATTCTATTTCACTTCTATATCACTATCCTCAATTTAATTCATTTTATTTCTTATCCTCACCCAGTTTGCATAAAAACATTTTATTTGATTGTAAAGTGGTTGGGATTTTTTAATATAAAATCAGAAACTAACCCCGGGTGTTAGTTAAGGGAAGGTTCCCGAATGGCCCGACGTTACAAACTTTATAAGACTGTGAATAAAGATATCATTACTAGTATTTACCAAAACAGAGTTTAGTTTAGTTTAGTTTTTATTAACGTCGCACTAGAAGCAACACGAGGGCTATTGGCGACGGACCTCGTAATTTTGAACCACGGTCAAGTGACGAGGACGACACCTGAGCTGGCACCCCCCTCTCCTAACATCCACACCACGCCAACGGGAGGACTTTGGACCCCGAACAGATTTAACGTGCATCAGCCCCGGCTACACGGCGGGTCTTTGGCGGCCAAGAATCGAACCCGCGACTGAACGAAAACCGCCGGTCGCTAGTCCACGACCTTGACCACTAGGCTACCGCAGCCCCTTACCAAAACAGAACGAAATGAGATAATTTTTATTCCAAGAAAATGCTTTGCAATTTTGAGAAATATCCCGAAATAGGTTAACATATCTAATTGGACCAATATAGCGGAAGAGAAGATATTTTAAGCGCCCCAGAGTGAATATGAGTGATTGTATATTTATGGCTCAAGAGCCGAATCCCTGGCTCTACTGAGCCAAATACTCGTAGAAAATTCAAAAAGTAATTTTTTTTTTCCTCCTCTAAAACTAAATTTTAAAACCAATCGAAAGTTCAATGCAAAGATTCGCAAAGAACAGATCCTCTTTTTTTTTTTTTTTTAATAATTATTATTAAGTTACTCAATTCAATAAAAGAATTAAAGTAAACGATGAAATATCGAGAAATTGACAAGAGTAAACTTTTGCGATATTAAAATTAAAGGAAACGATAAATTATTAAATTAAATATTATATCAGCTACATGCCATTAAAATTAAAGCAAACGACAAATTATTAAATTGAATATATTTAAGCTAAGTGTAAGTAAAATTGAAGCAAACGGATAAAAAAATTTGTAAAGTGATCTGGTACGCCAAAATTGATTCAACTAAAACAATATCCCCTTGGGTGGCGAAAAAAAATATTTTAAAAAAAAGAGAGATACAGTTTGAGAGGACGATACCTGACCTAGCACCCTTCTCTCCAAACTTCTACACCACGGCAACGGGAGGACTTAGGACCCCGACAAATTTAACGTGCATCAGCCCCGGCTACACAGTGGGTCTTTTGCAGCCAATGGTCGAACAAGCGACTGAACGAAAACCGCCGGCAACGAATCCGAAGCCATGACCACTAGGCTACATAATTTTTCAAGTAAATTTTACATGGAAATAATAAATTGTATTCTATTTTATATATATCTTAAGACTTATTATGTATTTTAATTTTTTACACCCACCCACTTACAGTGTGCTACAGATTTTTATCATGAATATAGAGGTATGGAAGTCGTTTCAAGATTTTTTTAAGATATGTATCTCACTGAGAAATATGAGTTCAGAACCGTTCTGGGTGTTGTAAACGAGTTTTTAATCAATATCAGAAGAACTGAAAATATATAAATTAAAGGCAATGTTCGTATGCATGCCATATAGACTCAAAAATTACACGACTGATTTCATTGAAAATTTCAGTTTGTTCTTTGACACGTAAAAAATAATTTGTTAAATGTACAATATTCATTTTTTACCCTTAAATATTCATTAAATATTTATACAGTTATTCATTGATTTTACCACAAAATTTGAAATCCTATAAAAAACAATGGAAAAAAGACGATCCTATTAAAATTCAATATCACTGTATATCAGTATTTTAATTGTAATTAATTTTATTTCCGTTACGATAAAGAAAAAGCTTTTTGTCTCAAGACATAGAATACAAAAAGTTAATTAATGAAATACAACAAAATAATATTCCTATATGCCCCCAAATAATTTGCGAAATTATTGAATAAATGTGTGAGAGATTTGATACTGAATTTCAAATGTATTTAATTTATATAAATATACTCAAATATATAAATTGCAAAGCATTCAATAAACTGAAAATTGTATACTATGGTATATAAATTGTATACAAATAAAAGTAACTTTCACATTTCAGTTAAGAAAAACTCCTTTTACATTCACCATACAGCATTTCCACCCTCTTGAAGTCAATGAGAAATATACATCACTATTCATAATATGTTTGTAATGCTTCAATAATGCCTCTATTTTAAATCAAGGTTACAAAAAATTGTTCTTCCAGCTCAATTAATAGCAAGTATAGTAAGTATATTGAAATTATTTCTTGAATGAACCCCATATAGAATTTCTCAAATGATCGATTGGCATTCTCAAATGCCAGATACCTTTCACTTGGGAGATATCTAAAATCTGCATTATGACAATTTAACTCTTCAATTATAGCATATAAAATTTAAGAAGTCAACAACTGAGCGTAATATTTTAAAATGTCATATTGTAGCACATATAGAAAATTGTCACAATTAATTTAATTTGAAATATGTATTCCAAACTACACAGTACCATATTATAAAATTTACCTAAAATCATCTGCAAACCATAAAAAAATGAGATTGCTTTTGCTCTAATTCTTTTCCCTTTCATCATCAAATTAATAACTGATAAAAAAAAAAAAAAAAAACTTTTGTTGCAGGTAGTTCAAAGTAAAAAAGCTTACAAATATCAACTAGCATTTCTATTAAACCTTATATTGTTACCATCACATCATAAATACAATAAAATTTACATTATATATACATATATTTCCCATTCAAAAATTAAGCTACATGTATACAGTAGAAACTCTAAGTCATATTCCTTCAACTTGGATCACTTGATAACCTGGATCAGAAAGCATGAAAATTTTTCATTTATGTCTAAAAATTATAACAGATTAAAAAACAATCAAAAATTTATATTAGCAAAAAATATCTTTTAAAACTAATGAAAAATGTTGTTAATGATGCCAGTTAATTTCTGGTAATGAATAACACATTTCAATAAATATTTTTATTTTTGATAATATATAATACATTTGAAAAAATTAAATACACTCATTGTAAAGTATTTCTCTATTAGCAATTATTTATACTTATATATTTTCATATACCTAAGAGTATTAGATAATATTCATTACATAAAACTTTTCATTTTGAAAACCCATTAAAAAAAAAGAAAGAACTGTGAATTTACATATTATTTTAGAATATGTACAAAAATTTAATGGAAAATCAAGAGAAAAAAAATCATTCATACACAGAAATTAAAAATTGATTGTGCCGGAAGAAATTATTTTATATATGAAATTTTTATTCGAACCTTTTTATAGGAAAAAGTCTATAAAATCATTTACACACTTTAACACAATCTATTATTAGAAAAATGCAATTAAAATTAGAACTTTAAAGGATAGAAAAGAATATGAAAAATAAATAATTAAAAAAAAGCAAAAGAAAGATTTAAAATGGAATAAAATATGATAAATATTTACATAAATAATAAGTAACAATATTAAAAAACAGTTCATAAATTTTAAAATTTACAGACTGCCAATTATTTTGCTACATCTGTGTACTAATCTGACATATAAATAAAATATCAGAGCATTCAATACTGATATTTTTATATAGAAAAACGAAAAAATATTTTAAAAACATTAGAATACATTAAAAGAATGTTAAGTAGATACTTCTGAAATCATATGAATACATTTTATTCAAACTAAAATGTTATTTGAATTTTGTTTTAAATACCATACCTTACTATTGTAATAAAATTTTATCAGAATTTTCAAATTTAATTTTCTTGAACATTTCTTTAAAGCCATGAAGAGTCTTTAATGAGTACTGATTCATTAGAACATGTCTATTTTGATGCTGATATAGAAAAATGGGTACTTCCCTGTAATAGAGGTGCCTGACAATGAATCGTGAAAGGACTAAGAAATATCCTCAAGATAAGTTATATTGCATGATATGCTTCAAGAGTTTGGCAACGACCTTGGTCTAATCATAATTTGACAGTCACAACTGTAACAGGGAAGTACAGAAAAATCTTATTAATTTTACAAGGTAATTTCCTATACAATAAATATAATTATAAAAAAAAGCAGAAACATTTAATTTAAAAAATACTTTGGTATTAATTTGCTAAATATTTAAAAAAAAAAAATTCAAAAAGGGCAGTTCTATTCTATAAATTAATCATAATTTTCTCCAATGGACAAATCAAATGCCAAAATGTACTTTAGTTCTACCTATTATTGGGATTGTTTTCTAGCAGTGATGTTGCTTTAACATATTATCAGTCTCACAAATTTTAAACTTGGTTATGACTACTGACCTACAAACAAAATCATTAATTACCACAATTAAATAATATTGGGGGAAAAAAAACATATAAAACACACACACAAAATGCTTTTGATAACATTTCACAAGTTTTTGAAAATACTTCTGTCTGGAAACAGAAAATAAGGTACTTTTCCCAAATAAGCCACACCATGCATTTTTAACATTAAGAGCCATTTGGGCTTACCTTTTTTCGCTACTCTTTTGGCTCAATTCCAGATAGTTACTTATTTTTTCCAGTTTTCTTTTTCTAACTAAATTTCTATAAGTAAGAATAGTTCATTTATATTAGTTTCAATTCCAAACCCTTTTCCAAATAAGAAGGAAAAAAATGACTAGCAATGCCTATTGCTGAGAAACTATACCAAATGGTAAGAATTAAAAAAAAAAAAAAAAAAAAAAGGCCAAAAACACAAGTTCAATTTTATTTGAGGCAATGAAATTGACAGAACTTTTTTTATAAATTTCACTACTAAATGAAACAAAACTTTACTTTCAGCTATAAAAAAAATAGTGTTTTCATTTTTGATGTAAAAATTATTAATTAAAAAACATGGGAAAACTGACTTCATACTCTCTTTATGAAAAAAGTTAAATTCAACAAAACTGTATTCAAAAATATCAATATTGGTTGGACTGTGATAAAATATGTTTTTTAAAGATCAAAATATTGAAAAGATCAATAAATTATTGCATAGGTGTCCCGAGAACTAAACTTAATGACATAAGAGAAAGAAAGGAGGGAAATGATGACACTAAAGAAAGACTACAATTGTGACTAAATCAGATTTTGTCAAAAAAAATTTCATTTCTACAATATATCCATTCTTTCTGTTGATCAAAGCTACATAAAAATAAAATTTCAATTTCCTTTTTAAAACAATTTACTACTTAAAAAAACACATAAAAAATTATATCCACTGAAGTATTAATAAACATTAAAAAGTTTTAACACTTTTCAAAAGTGCATCACGAGGCCATCATAGCAACTTTTACAAGCTGCAATGCATAACAAATTATTGAGTTATAGCTATGAATTATATTTTATACCTCTGAACATGATATTAAGAGGGATATATTTGCCACAATCAATGCACATGCAACATGAATGCTAATGCTAGTAAATGCTTTCAATGATATCTTTATTATTACATTAGAAATCAACCCTCCTATCAAAAATTTAACTTGGCATTTCATGACTTTAACTTTTTTTTTTTTCACATTCTGATAGTAATTTTTTGTCTGCTTTCATATCTCATCTTATGAAAAAAAATGTAGGATCAAAATTAATGCAATTTTCTATTCATATCACCTTTTACAAAAATTCAACTTAATACATTATATTCTAACTTTTGCAGCTAAGTTCCACAGTAAAGCCAGACTCATATGAAAGAAAAACAATAATATACAAAGATGTCATCGTCATAAATATTAACTTATTATATAATATTGCACTATACATTCCAAGATAAAAACAATTTAAAAACTATTTTTTAAAAAATAAATTTAAAAAAAATAAGTGTCAAAATACATTTGTTCATCCAGCATTTAGAGAATGCTTTTTTCTCACAATTTTTTAAACAATCTAATTTAGTACTGAACATTTTCAATTTTAATATCACAGGTAATTATAATCAAAGCAGGTAACAATTTTGTTATATCATTACTTTTAAGAAAAATGCTTTGCCTTTTATAAAAAAGTTAGTTTTGATGTCCACCATATGTTCACTAATTATACAATTATTTTTTTCCTGTCAATCACTTAAATTGACTAATGATAATGCATTATATTAATTCATGTTCACTTATGAAAATCTTGAAAAATGTGCTGCTCTACGACTTCGTAATTCATCAATGTCTGGAAAAAATCCTGGAGGAGGTGGTAAATTTGTGGTGTCACCAAATACAAAACCTGGAGGTGGTGGAGCACTGCCAGGATTAGATGATGAGGGATAAGGAGGAACATCTCTATTACTCGATTCTTCTCTCAAGCTTTCTTCCATTGCCTGCCTAAGTTGCTCTTCTTCACTCATACCTGGTGGTACATATTCATTGTAAGGTTCTCTTCTACTTGCATATCCTGATGGTTCAGCTCTTGGAGTAAATCTTGAGTTCGAAGTAGAAGGAAATAGAATTGCTTTTACTGCAGAATATATTAAATCCATTACAAATTTTAATGGCCCTTTGACATAAGCCATTCCAACCAATATACCAGCTAGATGTCCAAAAAATGAAGCATTTGGTACAAATAATTGTATAAGAATTAGTTCAACCCAAACAACATACCTTGCTGGCACTATTATTGGAATACCCATTACTTGATGAGTGTAATTTGAGTCATAATAAGTAGTTAAGACTTTCAATGCAAATATAACACCAGAAAATCCAACAGCACACTGGTCATGTCCACCTAAATGTTCGATAGCCAACACATTTAAGGCCACCAGAACAGCATTGGTTAAAACAGTGAAGACAGCAATTATGTAAGCAAATTTAACACTGCCAAATATTCGTTCCAGAGATCGACCTTTTATTGCAAAAGACAGCATGTTATAATAAAGATGCCAATCGTCTGCATGTTCGAAAGCAGAATAAATTAATCTAGAATATTCTTTTCTGGTCCACACATTATACGCACTTACACAAACATGGGAAAGTTTATACCATGGTAATTTAAAAAGTCTCAAAAAAATAGCTACCTGAAGCCCAATTGTAGCTAATGTCACTGGCGGTATATTTTCATATCCGATTACACCAAATATTTGGTAGAACAGAAGCATAATACCAAGACCAGGTTGTCTTCTCCTTCCCGGTTGCATATTCACTAAAGAAAACACTCGAAATCTTTTAGAGTAAATATAATTTTTAAGCAACAAATTTTAAAGATAAAAAATGTCACTGTTAATTCCAACTGCTAACAATCAATTTGAAGTAACATTTCAGAGTCTCGAAGATTCTGTTTCATCTACCGTTCTTTTCTTTCGTCATGTATTATTGTTCTTCGCGCTGCCAAAAATATATTAGAACGTCAGACTTTGTTGTGGTTGTGTTTGATGATGATTGGACAATATTTATAGATGCGTCACACGATCACAATCGTTACACTTTTTTTTTTTACTCATTATATCATTAAATAATACATATTTTAAATAGCAATATGTTCGATCTCATTGATGTCACCCGAAAATCAGTTCAAATTCTTTTGAGATGGTCAAGGCTAAATCGGCTGAAAAAACATCCTTTTTAAATTAAGGATACAATGGACAAGTTCAATCGTAGCACTTAATATGGGGATACTGCAGTAACTGCATACCTAATCTTTTTCCTGTTTTAGCGAAATCTCAGTAATTTTATATACGTTCCTTATCGAAAATACTTTGATATTTGTTAAGTTTTCTTCAAAAAATTTTTTTTTTCATGAAAGTTAAATCAAACAAAAGTTTGAAATGCGTACTATACGTTTGATAACAAATGATACATAAGAATCAATAAATGAATTCTTAAATATTGCATTCTTTACTCATATCCTGAAACACAAGGCATAGATCGTGACAAAAATCCGTCGTTTTATTACATAAGAATTTGTTTTCAAATATTTTTTTTTTTATTCAATTAGCAATACAATATAGGTAAGCAATAAAAACAACAACAACAAAAATTTTGTTATGGGTTTTTTTGGGGGAAAAAATTTACATATATTCTGTATACGAAATACTTAAGATTTTTTTCAACTAATGATATATATGAATGTGTAAGAAAATTTTAAACAAGATATATTATGTCCACTACTTTAAATATTATTCTGAACAAAGCTACCTAGAACCAGGGACTTCTTGAGGCCCTGGGACTTTATGAAAAAATAGGCCCCACCTGTGACCCTTTAATCTAATTTGGTTTACATACATGTATAGTTCAATAAAAGCAATACAGAGTAAAATTAGGTTTTATGTGAATATTCGTTTTCTCCATTTAAATTCGAAAAATCATTAATTATGTCTTCAAAATGAATTGTTAATAATATTTTATTTTCAATGCTCTTCAAGCTTAAATTATTGAAACGTGATTGAGTTATACGAGTTCTCAATTCATTTTTGACCAGTTTTAGTTGAAAGTGAAAGTTCACCACTCGCGTTAATAATCATTGATAAGAAGAGTCCTCATTATTGTTTCAATATTTGGAAACACTTTGAATAGTCTTTCATTATACATGTATGTAAAGAATGTGTTGACCCCAATTCCAGTCCCCTCATACAACAACTGATCTTCATCTTCATCTGCATTTACAGAATTATATTTTTTATTAATCTTTCTTTTTTCCTTTTCTTCTCTTTGCTTTTTCTTCAGCTTTTGGCCATCAATGATCATATTTGACCTGAAATGTTGACATTCCAAGTTCAGTTCATCTCCATTCATGTCTTTATCGTAAAATTTTGATATTTTCTCGCATGCTATTTTAATTTCTGTCTCATCCAAATTAGAAGTATTTTTAAAAAATCCAAACATTTCAAAAAAGCTCCACATATTTTTTAAACGCGTTTGTATATTGCAAATTAGAGAATCGATTATTGGTAAAAAAAAGATCCTATTTTAAATTTCTGGCAGTGGCAGTTTTCAAATGTTGTGTCGGTGTTTCTATTTCCTTCAAGGAAAGTTACCCTAACACTGCATTGTCTTACACCCTAGTGAACACTTTGATACTCCTTTATACCACGTATTATGGCTTTTGACTCGTAATAGTCAAAAGATTCTCTTTTGGTTTTTATATATATATCATTAAGTATTTTAATAATTTTACACCTTTCGACAAATCAATATTTTTACTCAGGATAAATAGATTTACTTTGTCAATATGTGTCTAAATTGTCATTCCAAAGGATAGTTTAAAATGGTAGTTTCTGATTCCTTCATCTTAGTTTTTAATTATTTAGCAGAAAGTCGAGTATCTGCTGCCAGTAATTCATCATTAATCAAGCAATCCAGACTCATGACAATTTCTGAATATCCGGAGCTTAAAGCTTTAAATGTATCTGCGCGTAGTGGTCAACATGTTTTGATAGGTTTTTCAGAAATTTTTTATTTTTATCACAGGTCAAATTAAATGTTAGTATATTCTAACGATGGGTTGACGATGAGAAAAAATTATAAAGTATATATTATATAAATAAAATATATACGATGAGAAAAAATTCATTATATAAAAAAAAATTAATAAATATAAAGTTGACGATGATGAAATAAATTATAAAAACGATGAGAAAAATTATTATTATTGTAAATTATATAAAAAATAATAAAAATTAATACATATTATTAAGGAGCTTTTTGGACAAAATCAAAGTAAATTGTTACATTCTACTGCTTGAACGCCAATTAAATTCAAAGAATGTTCTGCACATGGTACGAATATAGCATTTTTTTTCATGAAGTCGGGCTTACAATCCTGAATATTTCCCACACATATTCAAAGCATTGTCGTATGACTGATCTCTACAAACACCGAGTGAGTGAGTGATAGTAGGTTTTAATGGCGCAAGAGCCAAAGTAGGCTATGCTGCGCCAAACACTTGTTAAAATCTATTCAAAAGTAACAGCTTTAAAAGCACAAGACAATCACAAATAACACACAAAAGATAAGAAGTTAAAAATCAAATGTTGTGTAAAAGACCAATATGTCGTAAAAAAGCAAATAACTTATGGTGGGGGTTTTCCCCCACCAAGTCAGATAGATTTAAAACAGATGAATGAAAAAAAGTCCGGCGATGACGAACACCGGACAGTCAATTAAAATGTGATGAATAGAGTACGGGACATAGCAGGAAGGACACTCGGGAGCACCCTCCCCAAATAAAAGATGTCTATGGGTAAATCGAGTATGTCCAATGCGAAGGCGAGTCAATCTGACATCAGCTCTTCGCATTGGAAATACAGGATATTCTCCGATGATCGGCTTCACCGAGTGTAATTTATTATTAATCTGTAAATTCCACGATTCCTGCCATGTCTGATGAATGAGATTTAAAATGTGACGTCGTAAGTCCTCAAATGGGACTGCAAACTGCAGAGGATTCGTTGCCGAACGTGCAGCCGAGTCCGCTTGTTCATTTCCTAAAATACCTACATGACTAGGTATCCAGCAGAATTTTATGTCATAACCCCTGCTATAAAGCTGGCAAATAACGTCAGCAATTTCAACCACGATAGGATGACTTCGATCGTCAAGATGTACCAATGTTTCCAGGACGCTCCTGCTGTCAGTATATATGACGAACTTTCGAGAACTGGACTTCTCGACTAATCTAAGGGCACAGTAAATGGCGACTGCTTCGGCAGTGTTACAAACACCGAGGGAAATGTTATTTTATCTCAATACTAACTGGAGTACCCATTTTTAGTATGAGTGAAGTTTTAAAAGAAAATGATCAGTTATTAAGAAATAAATGGCAAGTAAAAATTAATAACAAATAAAATTTAAAATAAATAACCAGATATAGAGAATTCACTTTAAAACCGGTACGAGATGCTATACAGAAAAATTATGAATAATTTAGTAAATGATGGCTCCCCTTTTATTAATATCCTAAAAGATAATTAAGAGATTTTTTTAAAATAACGCATTTTAGGGACCATTCATTCGAAAAAGAATTGTTATTTTGCTACTTATAATAAATAAATAAATACCACTGTTCAGAAAATTGTTATGCCATATTTCACGTAATATGCACATAACTATGTGTAGCATTTCGCTTTTTTTCCTTTTTGTTCTGTTCATAGGGGGGGGGAGAAAACTCGCTGTTAATACTTCTTGTATAAAATTTTCCTATTTTCATAATATGATTATTTCATTATTATTATTAATGCACAAAATACAATATTTCAAATTATCATTATAATGCAGGTATACATATGTACTATATACGAATATAAATCTATATTAGTTTTATTGCATACAGTTAATTATTAGAATTCCTTAAATATTTTTTTTTTTAAATTGCGAATGTAAAATCATATCTAAGAAAATATTGAGTAAACTATTTTAATGGAAATGACATGTTTTTAGGTTTCGATAGTGTATTGTCTTACATAATATTTAGATTATCTTAAAAGTTCTCAGAAAAATTTATTAATACGAGAATTATATTTAAATAAATAATTTTCATTAAAAGTATTTTTACTAATATGTAATAAAGTATTAGTAAGTAACAAAGTATTGATAAGTGATAAAGTACACATACATTATAAATTTTAAAGTATAGGAACTAAAGTTAAAGTATAGTTAATAAATTTCAATTTCTGCAGGAAAATCTGGTTAAACATACGCACGCAAACAGAAAATTTCTAGTGAGGGTTCTTATACACTAAAAATCTCTTATTTTGTACTGTGCTGGATGAGAATCTCTCCATTTTTGATGTTTATTCTTAAAACATTAAATTATTGTACAGACATTTATTTATCTAATTATCAAATCATACTCTAAGATTCCTGTTACACGATTGTTTTTCTACATTTATATTACATTACTACAATCTGTAGTAATGCAATATATTTGTTTTATGAATGTTCTTTTTTTTATTTGGGTTTCAATAATAATAATAAAAAGGAATTTTTAAAAATAAAAAAATAAAAATAATTTGAATTTTTAAATGAGCAAAATAACGCTTTCCATATTAGAAAAAAATAAAAATATATCTCTGAATTACAATACACATCGAAAAAAAAAAAAAAATTTTTTTTGAAGATCATAGTGCATTCAAAATGAAGGATTATAAATATATAATGAAGGATTATGCATATTAATCAATACAAAAATATTCTAAAGAGTCCATTGAAATATTTATATATAATTTTATAAACAATTAAGAGATTATTTCGTGTTGTTCAGAGGGAGAGAGAGAGAAAATTTACAAAAAAAAGAGAAAAATTTTTAAAACTGAGTATTATTTTTATGACTGTCTCTGCAAAAAAAAGCAAATACTATTGCATGTTATTTTACTTTTTTAATAAGATATAAATATTTGTATATTATCTTAAATTTAAAAGAAATACAATTCAAAAATAAAAATACAATTACCTTTTGCTATTTCAAAGAAATTAAATTTAAAGGAAGATATTGCCGATTTAGAGCTGTAGGCTACTCGTTTGATCGAAAAAGCGCAATTTCTTTCAGGTTCATTGCAACCCTCTTTTTATTATCCCTGACGCCTGTCATAAAATAGAGAATGTGTTTTTGTCACTTCTGTTGGGGGCTTAAGTGTACCTCTTGTCCATTCATGAGCGAGCCTTAACTCATGTATGCAAATAAAAAAAAAGGTCACTGGAAGGAGTGTTTGTTATGTCTGTGACTGTCTTTCCCCCAGCAGCATTTTTATCGATAAATTTGATATAGCTCGCTTTAGAAATAAAACTAATGTTTCTCCTGATTCTCAGGAAACGTTGTAAATAGAAATATTTAATATAGAAGTAATGATCTTCAGCCAGTCATGTCCTGGAATAACATTTGATGCTTAAAATTATTCTGATCATGATCTTATTGAGGCCGAGTAGAGAACAAGAGGCCCCCTCAATGGCGAGTCCCTCGGCCCATTCCTTAAGACGTCCCTGCCTAGAACACATGATTAATAAGTGCAAAACAGCATTTTTGCAAAAAAAAAAAAAAAATCTAAGTTTTTAAAATATCGACGAAATAATGAATCCAAAATACAAAAAAAAAAAAAAAAAATATTCGGCACTTCAAGTGTAGAGTTTCATTCAGTGCAATTTGCTTTATCAGAATGAATTTAAATTAGCATAAAAATAAACTAATTCTTATCTACCTATTTTATCATACATATAGTTAGATGGTAAATAATATGGGAGATAGAACACTGTTCTAAGTCATCTCAAAACAAATTTCCTTCATAAAAGACAAATCCTCCATCGAATCTCAGATGATCTGTAAGAGAGTAAATTGTAGATCCAAACATTTATCTTCCCTGTGATATGCCTTTGAAAACATTTATAAATAAGACCATCTAAACATAATGAATCACGATCGTTCTTGACATGTAATATATATAACACATCGATCAATAACTCCCGAGACTAACCCAGAGATGGCGCTCGTAGTAAACCAGTAACCAGGTCTTTCTAGAGTACTAACCTTTGCTTGAAACGTGTCAAAATTTTAAGTCGATCGGACCAGGAAAAAGGTTTTTTGAAGTGAAGTGAAAAAGGTTTTTTCCAAGTGGGTGCCGCGATTGCTTTCGATGGAACAAAAACAGCAACGAGTCGATGATTCAGAAAGCTGTTTATCGCTATTTACTCGTAACAAAAAAGATTTCTTGCGAAAAAAAAAGTGGAAAAGCGTTGGAACGATTGTATCACCCTAAAAGGTGATTAACAAAAGGTGTTATGTTGATGAATAAAAAAAAAAATTTGCAAAAAAAATGTTGTTTTCAATGTTAGACTCGGGAGTTATTGATCGATGTGTTAAACTAATTTCCACTGAAAATTTATTTCCCAGTTTAGCACTTTTGATAGCTTTGTGAGTGAGATGTTGCGAATCTGCTCTCCTTAGACTGTACAAGTCAATAATGATGAGAATGAAGTTTTCCTTCAATAGCCAAAAAGTAACAGATGCTCCCGGCTACGATTCTTCAAAAGTTTTTAAAAGGACCGAAGTCAAAGCAATCGGTATATATGATGAAATTTTAGTTTTATCTTTGCAGGGTTTTGTAATCGAGTGAAGCAGTATGAAATTTTTAAATAAGTGTTAAAAATAACTTAGAGCAATAGCCCGTTTGCTGTTATTTAAATATTTGAGAAAAAGGGCTGTAATTTCATCTGCATCTGAAACTGTGTTTTTGGATGCTTGAATAGCTTTGCTCATAGATGTAAAATGGTTTATTAAATAGTCTTCTTTGCTGAGTAAATCCAAAGGAAACGGCTCGTTGAAATTTAACTGGATGAAAAAAAAGTCGGCGAAAATATTGGCCTTAATTTAAGGTTGAGTGATACATCTATTACTTATTTGAAGAATATGTAAAGATGATTTTAGATTATTGAGAGTAGAGAGATTCTTAAGGATGTTATAAAAGATTCTTGGATTAGATATAGTATTACATATTGTGTCCTGGTACATTCTCTTTGTTTTTTAAAGTGAAATCTGAGTTTGTCTGAATATTGCTTATATTTAATCTATGGTTGAGGAAAAATATCACGAATAGCTTTTTTTATTTCCGGGAAAGCTTTTTGAGTCTGAAAAAGCTATTACAGGTGTGTTCCACCATGATGGATGTGATTTGTTGGGTAGTTGAATTTATGAAGTATTATTTTTAATTATTATATAAACAATATCGTCGAGGAGTTATGTTGTCATCATCTCGGTTACTCGGTGTAGATCATGCTTGTTTAATTTCTGCTTGACAATTAACTGTTTTTGCAAGTCGCTTATCTCGCTTGAGAAATGAAAATTCTGTAATAGGGTAATGATCGCTGTTATATAGTAGTCTAAAACGCAGCTGTAGCCTGAAAAGTTTGAGGAACATATAGTACAATCTATTAGAGAAGCTTTACTTATTGTACTTCTATTAATGGGAATAGTAGTATTAAGGATAATAAAATTTGAATCCATTAGCCAATCAACAAATTCATTGTTAGAATTAGAAAAATGATTCGTTCGGATGTTGGTGGTTGAAATCGCCCAAAACGTATGTTAGATCAGTTACTGACACACAAAAAAAGATTTTATTAAAAAGATGCTTAATCTCCTTAGGGAATAGATATTAAACATGTAGAAGGAGGTATTTCTCTAAATACTATTTTGACTACAAATATTTCTAAGCCTGGCCTTTGCGCGATCTGTGTAGGAATTTGTCGGGTAGAGATATTAGCAGATGTTGCAACTATAAGAATTCTCCTTCTGCTCTGTCTAATCTAAAAATGATTTTGTTAGGAATATATCAAAGCTGTTCTCGTCTGTTAAGAAAGTTTTCTGAAACAAGCAAACGTTCTGTTGTGGAATGGGAGTGATTTTTAACCAAAGGAATTGTTTCTCAGGCTACTACAGTTCTACTTCAAAAATTTCATAAAGGAAATAGAGAAACAATTTCCTCTTGTAATTTCTATCCTTCCCTCGAGGAGACAACATAAAAAAAAGAGCACAAATATCTTTATCTTCAGAACAAATTTTATAAATGTGTAAAGAACATATATACAAACAAGACTATTTCATCCATTTTCATTTTTTTTTCTTCCTGCATTATTGAATGCGTCCATATTAAAGAGCAATCATAGAATTTGACTTTTGCCTTTTTTTTTTATCACCATAAGTTTTGCCTTTTACAAGTTGAGGATGTAGTACGTTCCCAATGTTACATAAATGGATGAACATTGTTTCGATTATTTTTTTTTTTTGTAAGACTTCCGTTAGGAATACTGTCTACTTTTCTAACACGGTTTGAAAGGAAGTTAAAAAAAATTTCAAATTTTTGATCAAAAAATACTTGCATATTATTACTTTGTGTATAAGTTTTCAACATTGCGGAATAGTTCTTAATATTAGGATTTCGAAAACGTCATCGCGCTTCATCTAATGTTAAGTATTGTCTGCTCTTAAGTACAATATTTGTAGCCCTCTAATGTAAACAGAACATTACGGAGAATTAGCCAAATAATTGATGTCCGGACTTTGCCCTTAATAGCGTTGGATTTAGATGAGATTTTGCTCATCTAAATAATAAGCTCATCTTAATAATAACGAATAAGCTTTTAATATATCTCACTAAAAGCTTATTCGTCTTAAAAATTCAAATTAATATTAATTAAATAAATATAAGTAAAAATAATTTTTTTTTGTTATCAAGTTTTTTTAAGGTAGATTAAAAGAGGTATGAAAATTACTTTTGAAATGTAAAATAGTATATAATGTACGAAAGCTTGAGACGTTATTACTGTTTTTGATCTCATACTTAAGTAGCTATGGTATTTAACTTGTCGATAAATACCTAGAAATATCTTAGTTAAGTGCAGTGAGCTTTTATATATATTATACATTATTTCACAATTAAAATATTTTATTCTCTTCCATCTTTAAATATAAGCTTGATTAAAATTTTGTTTAAC
>BMAW01045022.1:866703-904742 GCA_019974015.1 Nephila pilipes
CTGTTGTACGTATTGCTAGGATAGTTCTGGGATGCCAGAATGCAGAAACACCTCAGAAGAAGGTGATGCGACATCAACATCCGTCGTACACAATGATATCCACGCACACGGGTTGTGTATTACTCTTCAGAAGAGTCTCCTGAAACAATGCAGACAGGTTGGTGCGTAGATAGATGGATTTGAGATCCTCTAGTCTGGGTCGTAAACCGGCAGTTCCAGGAAACAAAACCATTAATTGGGCGCACTCAAGTGGAAGGGTCTATTTCAGGACCCCCCAGAATCATAATCTTCTGAGTGACGGGTGGAGGTCCACCCGTATCACTTTCAAAGTGGCCTCTTTTTTTTTTGCGAGGAATGCTGTTCATCACTTGAAGATTACTAATTTTGCCTCTGCCTGCAAAACTTTAGACCTGGCTAATGGCCTAGTCTGTGAGCATAGCAGAGGAAGGGGTTAGAATATTAATTTTTCGTTTGTTGGAGTGTTATTAACCTTTGTAGGGTAGGGGTTTTAAAGAAACATTTACTTTTTTCTTTTGTTGTGGAGTCTTAGTGATTTGGTGAGTGGTAGTAAGAGGTTCGGGAAATTGGTAACTTAGAAGCTTTCCTTGTTTGGGTGGCCGATAGCATAGCTTTTTCCCGCACGGAGTATCGGGAAAGCATTATACGTCGGAATATCGATATGGGACATTTTGGCGCGTTTTGACAGTTGATCTCTTTCTCTTCTTGCCCATTAGGGCAAGAGCGAATATACAGGGTGGTTACCCTGACACATTGACCACTTCTCTGCAGCCGTACATGGAAGCATGTCGTGTCTGTTGCTGTGCAGTGCGAGCGCAAGTCAATTGTCCCCAGCATTCTTGAATGATCCCAAAAGCTGCGTGGAAACATCTTAGAGGGTTCAGGTTGTATGTCGGACAGGAGTCTTAGATATACAGTCTAAACAGTCTGTGGCAGGGTAGGTGTCAGGTGCAAAGATAAGTCTTAGTATTAACACCTTTGACCATCTCCATCAAATCCCCTACCCCACAAACCTGTCTGGTCCTATTATATGAAAATCCCTGTTCCACATACGGATTTGCTAAGTCCAGAGAAGATATGCTACACCACGAGAAAATTTAAGTTATATGAGAAGTGAGTGGTCACGGATAGACCCAAAGATCTTCATCCTCAATTCAAGTTCTGCTGGTGTCGTACTGACTCTCATCAATAAATCACGGAACGTTAATTTTTTAAATTTTTAACTGTCCCTATCATTCCTTGAATGGCCTTTTGTATCAAAAAAGGGTGAAATATTTAAGAAGGAATCCTTACTCTTTTTATTACAAAAAAACGTCAACGTTTAGTCGTGATTACCTATACTAATGTCGAGGTAAAGTTCTTAGTTCATTTGAAATAGCTTCTGTGTCTTTCAATCGCGTTCCCCACATGATATATTTGAAGACATTTTTAGCCTGAGGAGCCAAAATCTCTATCTTTGTTGTCACCATATTTGCCTTTAAAAAGAAAAAATCACGGACAGACTCTAGTTCGGATGGGTCCCCAGACCTATCTCCCCACCCTTTCCTAACGTGGAAACGAGTATCCGGAGAGTTCATTCCAGCCGGACATGGATCTGCTCGCCCATTAGCTGCCCAGGCAGAGGCACAGGTCCAAGGACCGGAAGCCGAGTGGATTTCTCGTAGAGGGAGGAGATCACACCATCCAGCCACACGCAACCAAGGCTCTCCTCTGGAACATTTTATATGATCTACGTTCCGAAACTGTACCACGACGCACCACGCAACTCTCTCCTCTTTCTCAACCAGAGTTTTCCAATCACGCCCATGCGGTCTCCCACTAGGTACCTCCGCATGAGGGGTACAAATTGTATTGAAAGAGCTAGGCATAGGCAAATCAGCATTGATGTCATTTTAGTGTTTTAGTAGACACCACAAAAAAATTTTTTTTTTTTATTTTTAACTATTTTATTCATTTTTATTTTATATTTTTAAGTACAAGAGTTAAACACTAATAAGAAATAAAACTAGTTAGTTGAATATGTTTTCCGCTTGATATCATAAAATATCAAGGGAAAACCCCAAAGAACACATGACAGGAAAAAAAAAGAGGGGAGAAGAAGAGAAGAGATCACTGAGGATTCTCAGGTTGTGAAGCCGTACTCATCTCGAGGTAGAATGAGCCACAGAAGTGCTTTAATATTTAATGCAGAAGGTTGTGAAATTTATTATTTTCACTGATTTGACTCAGACAAAATACTTCATAGCAAATCCTGAATTCATGACCGTTTAAGTAAGACAATATGTGAAATACTGATGATTCAAATATGTTAATATTTTACAAATCTTGTTTTACCAGTTGAGGACTAGATGTCGGAAGACAAATTATTCATCTCTTCAGATTAAATTTTATTTCATCCAAGTAATACTTTTAATAAAATTATATATTTCATTTTTATGACACAAAATGAATTTTACACAATTTAAAACTATTAAAAGTAAATAACTTAAAAATTACTTAAATATATAAAACTATTTTAAATCATACTTCAGTTTTTTCTATTTTACTAATAAAATTTCTCTTACAAATAAAAAATGTTATTGATCGAAAATTCAAAGATTTGAGGACATATTTAATGGATCTAAATTATTCTAAAATTTGGTGAAAAACCTTTCATATATTTTAACTATTTAAAACTTTTTTTTTTTTTTGTAATTTAACAGCTTTTAAACTTCCAGAAAACATGAAGCTAAAATATATGAAATTTTGTAAATACATTGAAATAACGAAATTAGAAATATTAATTTTATTCAATTAATTAAAGCCCACTAACTTTTTAGCAGGAATAACCTCTTTTGGATATATATTTAAAATGCAACAATACAGGATCAAGAAAAAAATTGCTTTTCCCATGCTTTTACAATTCCCTCATAATCTTTTCTCCAGTATTACTTTCATGTTTTTTATATATTAGTTTTCATTAAAAAAAAAGTGTACATAATCTTCGAAATATTCACCCAAACATTTGATTTTCATCTTTAATAAGAATGTAATTATACTTAATAAATACCAGTTTTATTATACAATATCTTTTCCTAATAGATTTATATACATCATTACTTGATTCATATTCATCAGTTATTTACTTATTAAACTACCCCCCGAATCACTCAACAGTCATAATTGAAGATTATAAGTTTTCATGGATCTAATTGATTTTTATTTAAATACATGAACGCTTTCTCCTAACAGATTTCAAACTTTGAATGATTTATATTTACACTAGATATAAACAAGGGTTGATTTTATAAATATAGGTTCTAGAATGTTTTTGTTAAAAAAAATTGCACACAAACACATATTCAAGGTAAAAATTTGCAAACTTTTTAAAAATTTAAATCTGAGGTTACAGAAATTTTTCCCTGAATAAAGCCTTCTATATTAATGTTAGTTCTACACATGAATCGCATATTACATTACAAATTGTTGTCATTCTATTTGATTGAAGGCTTATTAAAGAATGATTTCAATTGAAACAATTTTTTTAGATCTAATTCTCTATTTTATAAACAATTCCACTGTAAAACAGGAATCTGTGATATTTAAATTTTCAATATTTTTATTTAAATGTATCAAAAGATTTTCTTTAAAACCAGCTATTTTTTAAGTTCCTTTTACATATATTAAGATATTGATAAGAATTTAGTTCAAAATTTCTTAATGTTCTTATCATTCCCATGTTCTACAAGATTTAAAATGAATTCGTTACTAGCATATAATGACTATTGATTTTAATTTAGCACAGTAAATGTTCTCTTGGTTCACTTTTTGAAATGAAAAACTCAAGTGGACTTGATTGACCATTCCTTTTTAAATTGTTGCCTCCTCTTCAAAAATTTATGCTTTAATTTTCCAATAAGTAGTCAAAGAAGCATGAATAGCTTCTTATTGACCCCCCAGCACAAGCTTGGTATTTTTTCCTTGAGTGATTTGTTCAGATTGTCCATTTGTCACTGCTGAATTCAATTTCTTGTTGGGTTTGGGAAGCTAATATTCTATTGTTTCTTTAATATTCCACTATATACATAGTATTCCCTTAATGTACCTTTAGAGTGGTTTTCAGGTGCTGGGAAGAAATTATAAGTAATGATAAAAATTATATTGTTTAGTTAATATCGAAAACTGTATCTTTTTCCTTTTATACTGCAAAAACTGACAGATATTTATAGTAGATCTTTAATTTATGAAAGTATTGCACATTCAAATAAAAAAAATAAATTGAAGCAAAATACCATACATATATGTAACTCAAACATACACAATACATTACAAATAAATTTTGAAGAATACGTTGGTAATTTAAAATTTTCACACAGGAAACAAACGTAATTTTACATTTCCATTATTTTCAAACGCTTTGAAAATTTTAACCTGAAGTTATAAATTATACTTCATTAAAAATTTAATCATATAATTTAAAGAAAAATCCTCCAGTGCATCTACATGTTTAAATTGATTATCTTAGTGGAATGAATTTTAAAATATTTTAACTCATTGAATTCACAATCAATATTTAAAAACAATTTATTAACAATGTCAAAAAGAAATATACAAGTTAAAAATAAGTAAAATATTTTAAAATTGCAGAAACAAAAACAATACATGTGGCAAAGCAAATATGTATAAGTGACTACGACAGAATTTGGTTTTTACCGAGTTATATTAATATTCATTCTTTAAGCAATTACATTTATAGAGGTTTCTAAATCTTAATTGTTGATATTTTAAATGCAATATTAATGAAAAAAAAAAAAAAAAAAAAAAAAAGTTTTTTAATTTTAAAAAAAAATTTTAAAAAAAAAAAAAAAAAAAAACTAAAACGGTTTGTTAATTTTAAAATAAATTTTGAATCACATTATTTCCATAAAATACTAATGGTTGCATACAGAAACTGAAAAAGCTTTACCATATATACATGTTATACTAGTTTCTAATATCAAATACCAATAATAAATAATACTTTTATACTATTTACATTATGATTTATTTTTCCCCCTAAGGTATGCAAGAAAGAGTTATGACCATAAGGCAAAAAATATGACATCCAACATGAAGCTTTACAAAAACTTTAAAGAGAAAAAATCTAAATAAATATCTGAAATTTTATTAAAATTGCATCTACAATATTTATAATTCATTAATACTACTAGCACAAAAATATACAATAATAATTAAGCAGCGATCACTATAAGGGTGATTAACCCATTTAAATAATTTTAATTTGTAGTTCACACAAGGAAAAAAAAATACACAGCATTGTCCAGACTCAATGAAAGTGCTAAAAAAAAAAAAGAGAAAAAAAATATTAAAAACATAAAAATTAGAAAATAAGCAAATTAGTTTAATTTCCATATATAAACTTTTTAGAGAGGCGGTGATATTTTTTAAAATTATACAATTAAGTAATACTGAATACCAAAGACTTATCAATATAAATGGGAAAAAAAAAACTCCATAAATTAATATTAAAAATTCAAATCAAATTTTTAATCATCACATTATCAAAACATTCTTGCAAATATTTTTTAATGAAGACTGCACAATAAAAAATGAATATGTATCTGCAATTCAATAAATACACTTCTTAAAGTTAAAAAAATAAACTTTTAAAATTCAGAGATCTTTGCAATTAAAAAGAATTGAGATGAAAAACGGCATAGAAAGATTAGTAAGAGATCTAATAAACATGATTTTAATTATCTAGGAGCAATGATTAGAGTTCTTATACTATTTAGCAGATATTTCAGTTAAAAGACCATGATCGTTACATTTATTAAAATATTGGTATTTGTGTAAAAACCCATCAATATGAAAGTTAGCACAATTTCCATTTGACAATTATACAGCAACCCAAAGTTCTTAATTCAATGCAAGATAATAAATAGGAAAATTCATAGAAAATATTATCTTCATTGTGAATCTGATGTCATTCTAATTTAACTCTATGAATGTCAATGGTTACGAACATGATGCAATATTGAATTTTGATGGCATAAGAACCAAATTATAGCTAAGTTGCACCAAACAAGGTGAAAATGTGATTTATATGTATAAAAAATCGAAGAAAAGTAAAAATTTGTTGACAAGATAGCGGGCCGAAGAAAGAGAAAAATTATTAAAGTAACTTGAGACGCATCACTCATGTTTACCACAAAGAACCCCATGGGAAAGAAAAATATCACTATAGTATCTCAGGGTAATTAGTCCCATACCTACCTCAACCTCTGAGGGTTAAATGGTTGTGACAATATTAATAGAATAATATCATCTCTACTAGAAAACCTACAAAAACTTGTCTTCTAGTTCCAAGACCTCTTATGAAAAGATCTTAAAATCCCTGTGAAAAGAGTTCATTTTTTTTCTTTCAATTTAGTTCCCTTAGAGTTATTTGATAAGTTCTTTCTTTCTTATTGCATTCTCGCTATGGTGAGCAGCAACAGAGGCTCGTAATAGTGCTCATTGATTAATGGCTGTATTCGGGGAATTGTGTGGATGGAGGGCATGGGTCTGTGTCGGTAATCCTGTTAATTGAAAGGGAGATTCGGCAAACAAGTAGAGGGGTGATTTCAGTGCACATTTATTTTCTTCCAGTATGTAAGGCAGCCTTGGGTAAAAATGTTAGCAATATTTTCGATCTTCTCCTGCTGTGTACAGCCTTCTGTAATATTTTGTATTACAGAGAGAAATACGCCTAGCAAGGAAGAGAGGGAAAAACGTCTCCAAATAATTTTGAAAAGCGAAGAGTAGGTTTCTGGCAGACCACTGACTCAGGAGTTCTCACTCTTTTAAATAATTGGTTTGAAAGAACAGTTTTTTTTTTTTTTTTTTTTTTGGAAATCTATAATCCTGTGATGTCAAGCAGAGGAACAAAATAGAAAACCTTTTCTTTAATTACTTGCTTTCCATTATTGGTAGAATATTGCATTAGTCACATATTAAAAGTTTGGTGAAAATGGTCAACAGGATTTTAAAAAAGTACCAAAATATTTTATTCCATTATCAAAATTATTTCAGATTACAAAAAAAAAAAAAAAAAAGATAAGAGGGAAAAAATAGCTTTCTTCAAAACATGTTTTCAATTTGAGTACTCTAAAGACAATTATTATACCTGATCTCCGATTAAAAAAATCAGAATTTAGTATTTGAAAAACAAATTATACATATAATTTAAAATTCAGAATGAAATTGTTCACAGTAGCAATTATATGAATTTAAAACTTACTTTAAAAGCCTTTTTAACATAATCTACATCAGTACGAGGGGTTTTCAACGTTAAATTATTCTCCTTATCTCTATTTCTGAAGCAAGATGCATACAAGGAATGTGAATTCTTTGCCTGCGAGAAAAAAATATATGAAAAATGACAATTAGATATAAATGAACTAATAAAAGGATTTTATATTTCTTTATGATAAACAGTGAAAACCAATATTAAAATTCTGCAAGTGATTTTTTTTAAAATTGCTTTTTTAAATCTCTAAAAGAATTAAAATATATGGATGGTAAAAACGCTCATAACAACCAATATAAATCAATTTGGTTGTTTATTGGCTGCATTTCAAAGCAACATGAGGACTATTGATGATGGATTTTATAATTTCAAACCTTAGTCAAGTGGCAAGAATGACACCCGAGCAAGCGCTCAACTCTCAAACTTTCACACCATCACAAACTAAGGACACTGAGCTTAAAAAGATTTAATGTGGAACCGTTCTGCTATATGATGAGTCTTTAACGGCAACAACTATCTGATGGAAACAATTCAAGCATGACCACTTATTAATCACTACTACAATATAAATCTAATATAGAAATACTTGACTAGTCTAATTCCTTCCTTACAGTTGTGTTCCTTTGAGACTGTTATAAGGAAAATTAAAAAGACAACCAGCCTCTAAAATTCAAATACATGTTCCATAAACTGTTTTTAGGTAAAGGTGATGAAATAATTAACTGATAATACATTAAAAAAGTACAAGTTGCATAAGAATTAGAGAGAGCAAGGACTATGTAACATTAGTTATTAAAGATAATTGCAGAATTCAGCAATTCCTCAGTACACACACTTATCCTTTAGAACTTCTACTTATTTGTGTAATATATAATTTTAATGAGTGAAGATTTAAAAAATAATAATTAACAACATTTAGCAATTCATGCTTTTATAAATGCTTCAGACATATGAACATTTTGAAAATAAAAATATTATTTACCTTATTTACTGATGGTTTTTCGTTAATTTTGCTTTCATTCAAAATACTTTTTGAAAACTTTTCAGATCCAGTATCTTTGGTCTTTTCATGAAAATTAAATGGCCTAAGAGCAGCTTTCTTTGGATTATTCATGGAAAAGACTAACCCAGAGTGAGCTGGATATTTCTTGAGTGGGAGCTATAAAAATACATAAAATAACATACTTAATAATTTGTTTTTATTCAGAATACAATTATACAATAATTTAAAAATTATGAAATTATATTTCACATATAACTGCCAAAATTGTCTTTTTTAGGTAATTAGCTTCAGTGCCAAATAGTAAAATTGAGTACATATCAATTTGATAATTACAGAGAAGGGAAAAGGCAGTTGAATTTTTTCCAAGGTGTAAATTTATTAATTGTAACAATATCAATATTCAAAACTTAAAAAGAAATCATGTATAAAAAGAACAGTGCACATGGCAAATAACAGAAGAAAAGAAAGATTGCATGTGAAAAAACTACTGTTATGCTAATGCTTAACAACTGATCACTGATGACAATTTCATAATTTTGAATTCTCTTAAATTAATGAGGATGATGTTCTACTTGATAATTTTGTAACAATTTAATGTATACTTTAATCTGATACATGGTTTAAATAAATTAATTAAAAAACTTCCAAATTGAACACCCAAGGGAATGAATTAAAGAAGTCATGGAACTGATTTAATTTTGATTTAAATATGAAATACCTTTTTTGTATGATTCTAAAGAATATATAAAATGCAGTCAAAACAAAGTAAAAGTGTATGTATAATATTCATAAGCAACCCAATTACTATTTTTTCCCCTTGTTTATTAATTATTTCTGCCAAGGGGAAAAAATCAGACTGAGCATGTTTCTTGTTAAGGTAAAAAAAAAAAAAAAAAAAAAAAAGCCTACACAATTCTAGCTCTATTTTTCAACCTTCCTGAGCACAAATTTTCTTATAACAGATTACTCAAATTTTATTACCAGATGTATAAAATTTTAATCCAATTTAAAACTTCAAAATATTGAACAGGATAATTATTACAATCAGTTTCTATAAATTAAATATGCTTTCAGAAATTCTAGAACAAGCCTATATTTCAGAGAAGCCCTTGATAAACAGTATTTGACTAAATCTAATATGATCCAACAATACGATATTGAAAAAGAAATCAAAAGGATACTTTGCAGCATTGCAACCATGTTGTTGGATGACATCAAAGTAACAAATAGGACAAAATTCTGATAGCCTAATAATACAGCATAATGGCCACCTTACAAGTGATTTTTAGTTCTGTTAACAGAAAAGGTTTAGTCAAGGCTTGATGTTTGGACATAATTCTTTCCTCACAATCTGAATTTCTAAAAGTAAAAATTGAAAATGAACCTATAAAGCAAATACTGATAGTTTGCTACTAAAAGATTTTGAAAAAGTCTAGTGCTGGGCTTGGAAGTGTCCTTCGTGCAAAACTTCTTAAACCCCGAGATTGGTATAAACATATGCAAAAGAATGTGAGGGTTAGCAAAACAAAAAAAACAAAGACCCACACCTAACTAAGAAATAATTGCATTGAATATCCTCTTAAATCTATTGCAATAAAATTTCAACTAGAAGGGAAAATACAGCGATCTGTTTTAATTTAAAAATAAAACTATGAAAGTACAAGCATGCATGGATGAAATGAATAACTTCTTGCTTAATAAATCATCCTTGTCCTGTAAAAAAAATGTCAAAACTACACCAATGCAGTTACAGAAATATATAAGGTATACCATCAAAAGAATAAAATAACATGATTAAGAAACAAAATCAACATCTTGCACCCCTAAAGTGAAAAAGTCAAACAATAAAAATATAAGTAATGCTAAATTTTTATTATATGTCTGTTCAAGCAGTTAACATAAAACTCTAAGTAGTCCATGTTGAAAGGATGGCTTTCCAAGGATTACTGTAGTTGTAACAACAATGAAAACTGCATCAACTTTATCAATTTGATGTATATTAAAAAGTTCGTTATTATGAATTACTATAAAGTATCCTTATTTCAAACATTCTCTGAAAAAAAAATATGTGAAGAACAATAGTTAATATTTAGTTACCTGTAACTGAGCAATGTCTGTTTCATCCTCTGCCGTTTTAATCTCATCAAGATGAATCGATGCAAAGGATTGCAACAGCTTAGAAGGAATTGCCACATCAGATAAACCTGAAACTGCTTTAAGCCTCTCCCGTTTAAATCGATTTTCATTTACAGAAGTTTCTTTTATTTTTAATCTAAAGTAATAAAACACAAATAATTGAAAGCATCAACATATGTTCTCCAAAATATTTTTTAATGCATTTTCAAGTTAAAGATATTAATAAACATGATAAAAGCACAAGTAAACATTTTTTTTTTTTTTTTAACAAATTGAATTTTAAAATAATAAAAAACATTTAACTAGTGATTTTATTTATATTCCACAAGAATTTCATAACATCTTTTACTTCATATGAGCTTCATTATTGGATATTTCAAAATTTGTTAGATTCCCCCCCCCCATAATGAAAAAGACTCAGAAAATAAAACATCTAAATATTTAAACATTTCCATAGAAATTCCAAAAATCTTTAAATTAATAAACAATCCATTATCCTCATTACAACTTTATATAGAAACTCACTCAACATCCCAGATAAGAAACATTTTATTTTCCGATTATTAACACATATCAAACCTTTAACCATATTATGAAACATATACCATTTTTAAAATAACCATATATCATAAAACCTTTCCAGTCTCACTACTCTAATATACAACTCCTTAACTGAAGCATCAAGCTTCTTAACAAGTCCACTAAAAGTTTGGGTAACATGTGTTAAAGAGCTTAATATTTTTGGAAGATTGGAAAGGTTAACAGAAAATTATACTTAATGAATTGTATGTCTTTTAAAAATTTAACATAAATAAATTTTTTAAAAATTTAATTAAAATTTTTTCTTTTTTGTATATAGTAAAAAGTTTTCTATAATTGAACCAGTAAGCCGATTGTTTATTAACATCACAGCTAGGAAACAACAAAAGGACTACTTGCAGAGGATCTCTTACCTACAAGTAGTTGTGATCAAATGATAAGAACAACACTAAGCTAACTTCCCATTCTATTAAATTTCCACATTCTATTAACTTTGAGCCTCATCAGATTTAATAAGCATCATACCTGAAGCTCGAATGAATTAATGTCAGTCATATGCTCATAATTATGACCATTCAGTCACAGAGGCTTCAGCAATGAGCTGAAAAAGATTCATCTAGACATACTTAGGCACCAATGAAGGGACATGCAAATTACTCCAACTTTAAGATTTCCTTCTTTAAAATGAAATTTTGAGACATCAAATACTTCTGTAATCTGTTACTGTTAACAGAAATCGATTCCTCCCCCTCTAAAAATAAATCTGAATAACTACATTTTTAAAATTAAGCATAAAACTAACACCAGACTTTGTTAAATTACACCATATTTTGGCAAGTTAATACAAAAGTTCAAAATCATCAAATAAGTTGTTTATATTATTCAACCTATAACTTTCAATTCTGATAACAAATATCTTGTTTTTGATTTGTAATTAAGAAATATTTCTCAAGAAATAGAAAAAATTTTAAGTGGAAAAATTATTTTTAGCACATGTAAAAGATAAATTAAATTTATTACTTTGAAACACACACTGTCATTTCTCTTTAATAATTTTTTTGATTCCAGTTAGAATAAAAAGTTATCATACATGAATTAATAGGCTGAAAATGGATTTAATATTTTTAATATGAATACAATTAAAAGCCAAACTTAGACATACATAGAAACTATTACTATGGTCAGGGCTGCTCATAGTCAAACCAGGCAGGTTTGAATTGACTTATCATGTTTCTTCTCTTTTTTCAAATATTTTATAAAACTTTGGATTTTTGATCGAAATTGAAAAATTATAAGACTTTTTGTATTGTATTAATCATGAATTTTGTGATTTATTGCATGCAAAAAAATAATAGAGCCTTTTAATGCTCTTTTTAAGCAAAATTTATAATAAAATCTTTAAATCATAATTTGATCATCATTAAAAATGGATTCTTCAAAATTATGTCCCAATTTCCTTCTTTTTATCAAATTAATTGCTTCACTGATCTTGTCTTCTGAACTACTTGTTTCATCATTTGAGATATAAAATCTCAAATGATGAAACAAGTAGTTTTTATATTTTTCAGCCTTTTTGGGAGGAAATAAAACCAATTTCTCCAAAGTGCGACTTCCATTCATTTAATTTTCCTGTTTTTCTTTTCTCTTCTTCCTCTTTTGATTGCATTATGTTAATAATTCTTCATATGTTTAAAAAATATATATTTATCTAATTATAATATAAAACTAAGAGATTTACAAAACCCACCAATCAAGTATCAGATGTAAAGTTCATTATGTTATCATTACCATAGACCCAAACCAAACAGATAAAACATTAGAATGTTAGTATATATGGAACTTCAAACCAAAAAAGAAATTAAGTGAGTGCAAAGAGAGGAAAAATATAGAGAATGAAAAGAAAGGGGGGAAGAAATGCTAAAACTAAACAAACCAAAAATAGAGTAAGTGTCTGCTTCCATCAGACTGATTGAGACAAGGCAGTCTTACAACCAATCCAATGTATTGTGAGGGTATTGTAATTTGTTGTTGTGCGAGAGAGTAAGTTAAAGTGATTTATGGCAGGATGGTTTCAAAGGTGATAATGATAAAAATTAGATCAGTGATGAGCACAGATGGAATATACTTATGCTGACTAATAGATATAGGAATGACTGATCAATAAAAGATATCTTCTCCCAAAATGGTGTGAACAGTGGCTTTAAAGGCCAATTATTTTGTAGGTAACCCTTACCCCACCATCCTATGAAAGGAATGGAATGGAATGAGGTTCCAACTATAGCAATCCACTGGAACCCAATAATAAAAGTGCAAGTGTTTTTCACTCACCTGCACTCTAATTATGAATACAAGATGACCTTATGGAATTTGATTCTCAAGCCACATGTCACTCTAAGTCATACTTTCACAATACAGATTTCTTTAGCTTCAAAATACTCAGCAGAATTAAGATAAAAACTGCTTGAACTGCCCAGAACATTTTTGCTTGAAGTCTCAAACTTTTTATCATATACTTGCAAGTACATAAAAATATTGAACTCAAGTCCCAGCCATTCCAGATCGCGAATGCTTGTTTTGCCATTGTCAACTCAGATCATGTTTAAAAAAAAAATAAGCAAATGAAAATAGCAATGGGTCTCTTGGTACCAAAAGAAGTCATTAAAAAAGTGACCATTGATAATAAGTACCAATTATTCTTCTAACAATATTATGAAGACAGATGTCTTATTTAATCTATATTTGAATTGTTCTAATTATAAAATCATAAACTGAAAAATAAATGTATTGAACATTAATTGTATTAATATAATTCACACACACATTTGCAGTTTACCTCATATCTCTTGTACGATTTATTTTTTCCAATATTGTTTCACTATCTAGAATGAGAGGAAAAATCAAACGTAAATATTTTTGCACAATGTTAATGATGTTACTGAAATTTTAATTTCTAAAAAAAAAAAAAAAACCTTCCAAAAGAATAATTGAAAGGAATACTTAATTAAACAATATTCCTATTTAAATTCCAATAGAGAAAGAAAGAATACAATATTACAGAATGATAAACTTAAGAAGTACATTTTAATATGGCGTGAAATTTAATAATAGTTCAAGAAGCAATTCATAAAATTTAAAATACAGAATAGCATATAATGTACGAGGGGGGGGGGAGGAATTTGAAAACGAAAATTAGATTTTCATTAAAAAGTTTTTAAAGCATTTTGTTTTTTTGCACATTACATTATAGTACATTGCGATATTTTAAAGTGTGCATACATCAAGTTTAAAGTATGAAATTAAGAAAAATTGATAAATAAACCTATTTGAAAATTCTTCGCCAAATTTTCCTTTGCTTCCGTTTTCATAGGTATTTTTGGGACAGAAATCGGTTTCTAAAAAAAATTGAATTAAAATGTTTATTAAAGCATTTAGATAACAATATACTTAATATTATAAAGTTAATAAATGAGTAAATATGTAATGAATAATTTTCAAGTTGATTTATTAAACATATAAAATACTAAATACAAAGTTTACTTGTTTTAACTTTAATTTCTTCATAGCTATTTCATTGTATCGCAAATGTTTTAAAGTCAGGCTTTGAAGTTTTGCAATCTTCTCTAGCTCCAATTCTTCAGAAGTTTTAATTTTTTTAGATTTTGTTTTACGTATAGTTCTTCTATCAGAGAAAAAACACATATATAAACACATAAATAATAAAATACATGTTTTATATCTTTTATTTTACATCCAAACAGGCCTCAACAATAAAAGGCTATATGTCAATTAAATATAACATAACTAAAATAATACAACTAACTCTTAATTATACTTCTGAATTTGTACATATACTCTGTTGCACCCAGAAGAAACTGAGTATATTTGTAGTGCAGATGATGACATATAAATGTTACTACCTACTTCTAACGTCAATGTGAAGCAGTACACAAGATAGGAGATAACCGCCTCTAGTTGTCCTTCAAGGCAATTTGATAGCTTGCAGCTACACTAGCAACATTTTAATGCTGATTGCACTGTTCAAGTCATTAAATCATTCATGTGCTATTTATCAGCACAACAATTCCAACAATGTCTTCAAGGAAATGATGTTTCCCATGCCATGTCAACATATCTCTCATCAATAGAGAATGTCTTGGAACATACTTGGAAGGTAACTACAGTAATTCAAGAATACTGCTAAATTAACTGCTTCTGTTTATGGTGGAATCTATCACAAAGGACATTATATGACCTAACTAATTTGATGCTACATTACGTTATGCTTGTATAGGTGCCAGAGGTGGTTTTAAAACTAACTGATGTGTAACCTGTTTCATGCCATACCTTTTGTTTCAAATAGAAATAATTTCTTTATCTCTTCATATACTTATGGACATGTGATTGTCTGGGTGCATATGTTATTTAGCAGCAGAGTACATATATACATATACAATAATGAAATAAAATTCACAATAAATTTTAAAGATATCACATATGAAAAATCCCATTGATTATCTTTGCCAAACAGTGAATGAAATGAAAATGCCTGATATAAGTTAAGCTGGAAATGTATCAACTTTCATGGCTTATGACATTTGACATAAGTACCGAAAAAATTGCAAACAAAAGAAAATTGAATGTTTATACACTGCATAAAGTAAATAATTAATGGTTAATGAAAAGATTAGAATGTACAGACGATACAAAAGTCATTTACACAGCAATTAACAAATTTAGTTCATGATATTTCCCTCAGCTCATTTCAGTGTGAAGGAAAAAGGTAACTATAATAATAAGCTTATTTTAAAATACCTTTTACTTTTTTCACCTTCCCCCTTCTTTTATTTTTAAAAGCTCTTTCAATGTAACCACTACACATAATGGATTATGTTGTAGTATGTTGTTACATGGTTATGTCACCAAGACAAATTGTAACAGTCCTGCTAGCCAACTATTTGATGCACTGAATTTATGAGTTTAACAGTAACTAAATTTATTAGATTAAGACAAAAAGAAAAATCTGAGCATATCACCAGCCATGTCCTAAGCTGGTTTCCACAGCTCTGGTTTTTTGCACCTCTCCTCCACCAAAATGGGTGAAGGGAGAATGTAGACAATAAAATTATAGTCAAATATTTTGTAGGTTATCCAGAATCACAATAAATTTTAATTTTATTGCATAAAACTTTATAAATAGAAAATAAGAACAAAATATATTAAGAATTTTAAAATAAAATTTAATAAGAATATTCATCAGTTTACTTATTGGGTACTGAATATATTCAATTTTATGTTTTATAATGCATGCTGGTATATATATTAATAAGCCCCACACAGTGGTGCATATGAAAATTACTAACAAGTTTCAAATTATTTTTAAATATTTTGCAAGCTAAAATAATGTGATCTCAAATAGAGATGAATCGATAGATCATATTGTAATTTGATTTTCCTTATATATTTAGTAAAAATAAGATTTAACACAAAATGTTATTTCTTCAAGTTTTTTTTTTTTTTTTTCACTTCCAAAGTTTTTAGACATATTATGAATTTTAATATTATATTCCAAATCTGTTTCCCAAAAAATATGACAAATTTTTGGTTTCTACAGCCTGTAAGAAATTGTAATTAAATATTATATTAAATTTTTTAAAAAAGTTTACTAAATGCACTAAATATCAAAATTGAAAATAAATTAAAATATTAAATTATGCACTTGTAACATTTGATATGCATAAAATAAAGCATTTCAACTATAAAATAGAAGGAATTATTAACATACTTTAAACACATTGGAGTTACAGCAATTTTTCTTTTATCCTTTTTCAGATCACTATCAGAGACGCTTCTCCTTTGAAGAATGGGATTATATGATTCTTGCTTACTTAATGTATTAAAATTTATTCTTGCATAATTAAAAGATCCTTCACTTTTTGATAAACGTTTTATTTTTTCATTAAGTTTTTCAGAGTCTGTGGTATTAGGCCGAGGACAAACATTTACAAATGGAGATTTATCACGAGGAGTACTTAGTTTGTTATTCCATGCCATGTACTTATTTTTCATTTGAAAATGTCCAGTTGATCTGAAAGATTAACAATGAATCAAAAAATCATAAAACAAAATAAAAATGATTATTGAAGTTTCACAGATAAACATCTAAGAATAAAAATAGCTTTCTACAATATATGAATATTTCAAGAAACTTCAACACTTATGTATCATCTAATACATATTTTTTCAAGTCAAAATGCATTTCAGCATTGAATAGTTTTTTTTTTTTTTTTAACTTATACTGAAGGCAAGAAAATTTTCAAATGTCAAACATGGGCAGCTTAAACTTTCTCTGATAAAAATGTCTGCCTTACTTTTCTGTTAGATGGCCTGCAGTTATTATCTAGCATAATGTTATTTGAATGAAATAAATACCTGAATAAGTCACAATATTTCACACTAAACAAATAGTAGATGTGTGTGTAATTCAACAATAAAGAAGCACTCATAATAAAAATACGAGTTGCACTGAAGAGGAATACTTACAATGAAGTGATATTTGATGGTTTTATAAACCTTGCACTAGAAGCAATACGAGACCAATTGGTGACGGACCTCGTAATTTTGAGCCTCAGTCAAGTGACGAGGGCGACACCTGAGCTATGGCACCCTTCTCCTAACTTCCACATCATGCCAATGGGAGAGCTTTGAGCCCTGACAAATTTAGCATGCCTGACAAATCAGCCCCAGCTACACGGCAGGTCTTTAGTGGCATCAAGGCTCAAGCCCACAACTCAACGAAACCGGTGGCCATGTAAGTGATATTTGAAATTATGTAGGTACTCACTACCAACAAGAAATGATTAAAAACTGAACGTGGGTATGACAACATTTATTGGTCAAAATACAAAATCAATTTGCCTCAATAGGATGTTGGACCATTACTAGTTCATTCTACTTCACGACATGGTATAGCAGATGTTCAGCATGTCTCCTTGTTGTTCTTTTATGGCACAACTGCAGTCTCTGACAACGTTGCTGTGGTGTCAAGGGAAGTAATGATTTCTGTTAAAGCAATCCAGGAGCATGCACCTATCTGCTATATGTAATGGCATTTACAGGATGATGCCGAGAGTGCATCACAGTTTGTATAATGTCCAAAATTCTGTACTTCTCACTTGTTGGACAATTCTTCAAATCTTCCTTACTTGTAACCCTGAAAATACTTATTGTGAGCAAACACTTTCTTGTACCTAATTCTGTCAACAGCACGAAACTAACATCTACCATAATCAATATGAAGCACAGCGAACAGAATGACTACCCACTTTCTTGCAGTTCCACAGAACAACCCATTTCAGACATTGCAAACTTTAAAACGATAAATTAAACCCAAACATACTAGTTAGAATCAAAATGATGAACTTTAGAAGAGCCTTTTAAAAGATCCTTCAAAGCATGGTAAATAATGTGTTTGCTGCTTAATCCAATGCTTTAACCACCTGCATATATAACAAAGATGAAACTATCTTTTAACATGCATTTAAGTACTTTGCTTCCTTCTGAGTATACTGCTTTTTGATGATGTGCGTATATACATACAAGTTACTTTACTTGTAAAAAAAATATATATAGTGAATGGTTATAAAATATAAGGTAAATACAGAAAAAATTTATATAACAAGTTTTGAACTGCACCTGTTACAAAATTTACTAACAATGCTATGTATTAAACCTTTCTGGAATGGTGGGTTAAAATCTGTCCCACCTGATCAGCATTTATTTACTCGTTTAGCAATTTCTATCAGCAATATTCCATTCCTTTAAAAATAATCTATGTTAGTTGCTATTTCCTTCAATAGATGTCACTACTACACCAGGGATTAGGTTTATATGAATTTTTTTTTTTTAAATAAGGGTCATAAATGTGGTATTCCAATATCTCACATATTTGAATGTTTTAAAGATTTTTATAAATAATTTAGGACACGTATGATATTTTTTTTAATATTAAAAGGTATTTTAATTACAAAAAACTTAATTGAATTCAGTACTTTTTAACATTAATTTCGTATTTGAAATAGGTGGGTCATAATTCTTCCCATCACACACATGAAAGATCTGCTCGATAGATGGCAGCACAATAATTCTCTCTCTCTTTTTTGAATGTACTTTTCTTCAGAATTGCATGCCATTTTACATCCATTGTGTGTACACTACTGTGCTAAAATGTCGAGGAAAAAATTAATAATTCAGGAAGCTGCAGCACTTTTTGCTGAATTGCCATCTGATTCCAAATCAGATGCTTCAGACTTGACCTCTAATTTAGATGAGGGGGAGTTTATTGAACCTCCAGAAATTAATTTAAGTCGAAGATATTGTTGAAGAAGAAAGTGATATTTATAGCAATGACGTTGAGGTTGCAGGACCCTCATATTCTTCTGCTAATTGCTGTAGCAAACAAGAAGTGGATATTGCACTGACAAAATTCAAAGAGGATTGTGGATCAACAGGTGAGATTTTGGATTTTAATGATTCTTCTACTGTAAATTTATTTCTCAGCATTTCCCCATTGCAGTTTATAGAGCATATTGTTTTTCAATCAACTTTATATGCAACAACAAAAAAAAAAAAAAAAAAAAAAAAAACGTGTTTTCTCCTCTTGATATTAATGAGTTATTATGATTATTTGCTGTAAATTTGCTAATGGGTATAAAAAAGCTGCCTAGTTATCGGGACTACTGGAGAAGTACTCGATTGTTAAACGATAATTACATTGTAAATATAATGTCTGTCAACAGGTTCAGTTGGATATCGGGAAATTTTCATCTGAATGATAACATTTTACAACCAAAAAGAGGAGAAGATAATTTTGATAAATTATACAAAATATGCCCGCTTTTATATCATCTCTTGGAAAGGCAAAGGGCAATTTTTAATCGAAACGAAACACAGGCAATCGATGATTCTGTTCAAAGGGAGAAGCAGCCTAAAGCAGTACATACAAAAGAAACCAATCAAAAAAGGATATAAAGTATGGATGCAGAGTGAAGTCACTGGATTTGCGTGCCAATTTGAAATTTATACTGTCCTCATTGAGGACTTACATTTTCAACAATTGACATGCACAAAACTTGGAGTTGCTGCAAAAAAAATTATGCCTATACTACATTAGTTGCAATATTAAAAAATCTAATTAATTTTCATTTGAAAGGTATAAATTGAAATATCAAAAATAATTGAACCAAAATAAATGGAATATTATGAAAGCAATTTGAAGGTAAGTATTAAAATTTGTGAATAAAAATGTTACTAAACAAGTAAAATAGTCTTACTTGAAAGGAAATCTTTTATTTCCCAAGGCTGGAGAATTTCCACCTGTGAATGATATTCATTACATTTTTTCACCCCAAAATCTAAATTTCTTACAACTAACATATATTGTTCAGCTGAATAACAAATATAAAAAAAGTTCATTTAAAGTTAAAGCATGAAGCAATTTATTTTATTTTAAATAGCTATTTATCTATATCCATTTCTGATAAACTTAATAAATATTTGATGCACTAAAAACAAAACAAAAATCCAATGCAAAATAAATTATAGTTTATATGAATTCCAGCATATATGAGACAAAGTACTTTTAAATTACGTGCATACTTAGGTAAATTGAAGGATTAGAGTGATGATTTCATCACAAAAGATAAACATTCTACTATTAAAAATACATTTAATTTTATTAGATGGATAAACTTACTAAAATTGTAAAAAAAAAAAAAAAAAAACAGTTTAACATACCAAAACAAAATTGTTGAGTATTACTTTCAACTCCATTACAAAAGTCATAAAACTGAGGACATTCAAACTCCCAATTTTTATCACTCATCATGAAAAGATTTAAGTGACGGTAAAATAAAATTTTTGATAACTGCCGCAATTGAATTAAATAAGAACACCGTCAACCAGTACGTTTACTATTAACATTTCAAATTCTCCCACCAAAACATGTTTCTGACGTCACAAAATAATTATTTCTGGATAGGTTGCCATTTTTTAAAAGAAGTACTTAATTATAAATGGTGGCTCAAGGACAAAATTGATAGTAACTGAAATTTTTGTTCTTAGAACTGCAAATATAAATTTCCTACTGATATTTTTTTTTTCAAAAATCATCCTAAAAAACCCAGAAGGGTTAACAATTTGAAATGAATCAAAAATAATTTCAGTCAGTTCTGACCGGAATTTTCGAAGAGCATTCCTGATGCTGCTAATTTCCTTGTGGAGTCGGGAAGTCCTTAATTAGGGAGTCTCAGGGCCCTTAAACCTCAAAATTTTTGATTTTTTTTGAAAAAAATAAATGTTAGAGCCTCATCTGTTCTGAACATTTTGGTACCAAAATTATAACGATACTTCGAAAACTCCCAGAGTTATCAAGAAAAAACTAAACTTTGATTTTAATTCTTTTATTGTTATTTGTCCAACTTCACTTTCCCCAGAACAAAAATCTTTAACTTGCGCGCAGGATTTCTCAGAAACTATTTAAGGTATCAGTGTGAAATTTTATATACATGTTCAAAAAAAGGTTTCTTTATGACTTATAGATCCAATTTTATACAAATTACTAACAGAAATTTTTTATATGAATTTTAATTGGATTTCTTCTTAAAATTTCAATTTTGTTTTTAATATTTGTATTAAAAAAATTTGTTTTCTAAATTTCACAAAAAATGTGCATAACTTTAAATTTGAGCTTTTTTTTTTACTAGGAAACATCACTTTTGTAAATTTTAATCACTCATATACTTCAGAATCCTGCGCGCAGCAAAATATAGATTTTCTTAATTTTGAAAAAATATCCAATTTATTTTTCATTATAACTTTTTATTAAAACTTTCTTTAATTCTTATGAAAAGACGAGAAAAAATGTAAATAAATATGAATATTATTTGGTAAAAGTTTCAATTGTCTGCTTTGTTTCATTGGTAAATTATATTGTTTTAAAAAATGATATTTTTTTTCGATACAAGGACAAGCGTTGAGAGTCCTGAGATCCCTTAAAGGAGATGAATTTTTTTTTTTTTGAAACATACCAAAATTGCCAAACTGAGCAATTAACATTCTATTGTCGCAGTCGCCCAATAGAGTTTACGTTATACACGATGGAGCATAAAAGTCTTAGACAACAACAACAATCAAATGGTTAGAGATGGTTCAATGTTCAGTGGAGATGGAGCAATCAATGATAAGTTTCCCACAAATATTATTTTGATTCTTATAGACAAATTCGACTTTGTAAACAACAACAATGAACCAAAACCGGATGCAAACCTTCCCTTATTCCGGTTGAAGTTGATCAATGGTAAATCAACGAAATTCAACTAAATTTTTTACATTTTTAACTCGAATTTTTGAATTTTTTTTTTAACTCTATGGAAAAAAGGTGTCATATAGATCCCAGGTCAGAGGACTTTTATAATTGTCATACTTATTTATGCTAAAATACTTTGTATTTTTTGGAAAGGTTAACATATCGAGTGCCATTTAAATTATTTTAAATAATTAAATATTATTTGTGTAGAGTATTTAGGTATTCAATAAATAGAATCACAACTCTATGAATCAAATTTACAACCCCTAAGGATTTCAAAATGGATGATTATATACATGAAACACTGGAATCTGTTTTTAAGGAGACTGGGAAAGTCCTATCTTTCTCATGTTAAATTCACCAACGTTATGTACCTTTTTTCATAGAAACAGTGCAAGATAAGATTATAAATTTTTTGTGGAAGTTAGAATAATATGTTTTACATACTTAAATGTGCCATTTTCTTTCTAAATAAAATGAAAAAAATTTTTATTAATTTTTTTTATTCATAATCACTCTTACATTGTCATTTTTGACACCATTTCATGGAATAAAATAAATAATTTTCAAAAAATCATCAAATTCTCGTGATAAAGTATATAACATAACATAATATACATGTCATTGAAAAACTGAATTCTGATGTTTCCTAGATATTGAGGAAAAGGAACATTAATCTGAAAAATCCTTATTATGAGAAAATAGCATTTAAAGATTATTTAATTATTGATATTTTTATTGTTGATTAAGAAGTTAAATTTAATAAAATCCTACTTTGTATGAAAGATTATAACCTTAAGTCTCATAAGAATTTTTCAAGTTTCTTCTTTGTAATTTTATTTCTTTTTCTGGCATTTTTTTTTTAAGTATTAGGATAGTTTCCGTTCTCTATGGATATACTGCGTTCTTTGTCTAATTCCTCCATACCTTTCTCTCAGTGATAGTCTAGATGAATTTCAGTTCTGTATAAAATATGACTTTGTTTTACTTCATATATTAAAGCAAGAAGCAGCTTCCAAAACACCACATTTTAAAGTTCGGTGGTAACAAATACAATGTTTGAGACACGAGTCCAAATGACACTGTTCTGTAGTTATTAGATTCTGCTGATTTTGACTCCAATCTGTAATCATAGTTTACGTGATTCTTCTATTGATAGAAGCTATACGATATGTAGTTTTCACACGTTCACTTTTGTTGAAGTGATAAACCACATTAAGTTTCAGTCAATTGAACAGATTATAACTCATTGCTGGATATATTCTGGTATTCGACTAGTCAAATAAAAATATTCAGCCCAAACAGTTTGTTGAATTTTGAAGAGATCAACATTTCCAAAAGATTTGTATTACACAAGAGTTATTCAGGTTTTAAACTCAAAAACTATTACATACGTTTTGCAATGAAAAACTTATCCAAAACATACATAATCATAATTTCATATAGAGTCTATATTTTTATCATGATCCTCATAATTCCTGAAAGAAAAAAAATAGGCAACTTTACAGGATCTCTATCATTCAGATTCTTTATCATATCTGCTTGATTTCAAATGATTTACCTATTTTAAATATATTTCTTACTTCGATGATTCAAATAAGTTAATAAATTCTTTTATACCAATAAAATACTATATTCACTAAGAAAATACGCAATCAAATGTACTAGAGATAAGACTGAACGAAAAATGTTACTAAAATGTTGTGAGTTTGATAGTATGTGTAAAGAGGCCTCATTATCCCAAATGCTTAAAAATCGCAAGAAAAATCAAAAGTTAAAATTATAGTAAAAACAATTTCAATTAAATTTAGACTGTCAAATTTTAATCAACAAATAGAAATTAGAACAGGATAATATTATAGATATAAAATGGGTGCCCTCCACGAGAGATGTTTGCCCATTTTCAATCTTCTTTAAAAGTGAACAATTTGTGAAGTGCTCTAAGAAAATGAATAAAAACTCCAACACTTCTTTTTAATAGACAAAAATTACTGCATCATTGAAAGAATAAAAGATCAAGTTATTACGTTACAAAAAGTAAATGTGAATTTTGGTTCAATTTCACTTCCAGTCCTGTATGGTTATAGATAATAATAAATTAACTGAAGCTTTTGTATAATTTCTTCATTTACTTATTGTCAATGCTTTAAATTTATTAAATATAGAATATATGTGTAAGAGATTTTGAATTTTTTTAAAATCTGAAATATTAATTTCAATATATTAAGTCTATTAAAGATTATATTATTTTTGTAAAATAGTTATACGATTGTTTTTGAATTAAACACATATTTAAATTCCAAATTGGATTGGTTTAAATTAAAATCTGTCTAAAAGCTACATGAGAGCTGTAGGATATGGATGTCATATTTATGAACTACGCTTCAGTAACAAGAATGAAGCTAGAGTGAACCTCATTTTATTCATTTCAGTATCACACTGCGTTCGAAATTTGAGGTTCAATTCCATTTAATATGAAGCAGACTCCACTGTTCGATATGAAGGATTTTTTATGTAATCATGTTTCGACTACCAATAAAATTTGCCACGGTAGCCGAGTGGTCATGATCGCAAGCTTGTGATTAGCATTGTTTATCTCAAATCATGGGTTGCAGTCAAGATTTCTCAAAAGATATATTGTTAAGTGGGGCTACTGCAATTTGAATCTAACGAGGCTCCAAGCCCTTCCATTGGCATGGTGTGGAAGTTGGGCGAGTGGAATCCCAGTTCAAGTGTCATCCTCAACACTTGACCGAGGTCCAAAATAACGAGATCCACCGCCAATAGCCCTCGAGTTATTTCTTAGTGCTGCATTAATAAAACAATTAATCAATCAATACTTTTAAAATAGGATCATTAAGAAGCCCCAGCCAGTTATTGTATATTTTCAAAATCTCTTAATATTCGCAAATATTAAAATAAATAATAATAATAATTAGAATGACATACTCATTAGAGTAAAATGGGTGAGGAAAAAAGAAAATAAGAAGAGAAAAATATCTGAAAGTGTGATGCGGAAGTGCAATTCTATTTACTGCATTGGGAAATAATTTTTTTTTAATTATTAGGGTGATTTTAGAGGCTACGATTTTTCGTAGTAAGATAGGCAAATCTAAATTTTAATATGGATTTGAGAACATTGTTTGTGGTATTTAATTTGTTTTTCATGTTTTTCCATAACTGTAAAAACATTTCTAATAGTTTTGTTATAAAAGTATCAGTGTTTCTTTTTTAAGATCTTCATTAAACTTGCTCTCTGTCTCCTTTTTTTTGTCACGAGAAATAATTTTTAATTTCTTGTATTAATTCATGTGAGAAGGAGCTGCGTCCCCTGAACGAAGATAGCGTATGTAATTATTGGGCGTAGAACTTGTTCAAAAAGTAGGACTATTATTTAATGATAGAAGAGAAATTTGACCAATCAGTAATAAGATAAGAAATTAATTTTACACCCAAATTTTTCTCGTAAATATTTAATGGGTTTGAAATACATAATACATCATCTAAATGAAAGTCCAGGTAACGAACCACACCTATATAGATTCGATGATTTTCCCAATTTTTCTCTAAATCGAATAAATGTTTTAAAAAAATTGGGAAGGGGGCTCAATATGTCCAGATTTTCTAGATAAACTTGCCTCAAATTTCGTCAACTTTATCGCATTTCTTGAATCTTTGAGCTATTCTTTCGAAATATCTAGAAATTTTTTGCATTTTTCTTATTGCCCAGCTTTAGTTCCCAATGCCGCAGGGTAAAGCAGGGTGTCTCTACATCTTTAAAGGAGTGCAGGAATTCCACATATTTTTTTTTTTATCTCCTACCTAGGATTAGACTTGGTTTCACAAGCAACTCGTTCGCGTTGGAAACCTTAGTTCACAAAGAGTATATGGAGTTAGAATAAGTTGGAAATCACTGGTATAGTTGAAATTTGCCCTTAGGCAAAACTTCCCAGTCGTTTTGAAGCTAGCAACTGTTCATAGAGAAGTGTTGGAAGTGCATTCGTATACTCGTAGGCCAGCGATTCAGTCTGGTAAAATATGTGAAAAAATTTTGCGAGCCGGTGATTTATTTATTAGCAAAACAACTTTAATGGGTATTAAAGAACAATTACATAAGTTATTTGTAATATTTTTATTGTCATTTAGTTACTTTTATTATTATTTTTATCATTTGTTACATATATTCAGATTTTAAAATAAATAATTATTGTAATTATTATATATAAGTAAATAAACGTTTGAGAAAAATCACAGAAATTAATAGAAAAACTATCAAAAATCATTGCAAAGCAAAACAACCAGTCCTCTGATTAATAATCTGGTTAATACTGATATAAAAGTAAATATCCACACAATTTTGGTTTATTTGGCATGTAATGTTAATCAGAAGATTCAATAATTAAATTCAATTAAATCTTGAATTTTGAATCAATCATGTAGGCCGGAGTGGCGAAACAATCGAAAGCAATTTCTAAATTTTTTTAATACTGTCATAGATGAAAATCCTATTTCCATGTTCTTGCAAAGAGGACTAACATTTCCATTGTTTTCTGGTATAGAATTGGATATTTATTTTTCATTTTGATCCAAAATTTATCTATAGATATTACTAAAATGCTAGTTTTTAACATAATATCTAAACCAGGCCGGTCCAACCAAAAAGAGTTATCGGACCACTTTGGAAACGTGTTTTATTCAAGGGTCACGTTACACATATATATATTTATATATATATATATATATGCATGAAATAACTTACACCTTTCTTTCTTTTAAAAATAAGATTTAAATTAAACAAGTCGTGTCGAAATTTAAGTTTAATTGCTGATTTTATTACATTTTTGTTGTTCGTAGATAGAGGCAATAACAGGATAAATGATACAGCGCTATGTCGGCCACTAAGGTTAACGCGAAATTGGCATACGACAATAACAGAAGAGAGCTTTTTCATCTTGCATGATATTTTAAAAGGGGATTTCATGGGACATTTTTTTCCAGTCACATGCTCTGGGTGTTAGGAATGTTTGGGACTTTAGCTACAGACAGAAAGTTAAGTAGGGATTATTTCTGAGAGATTTACGACAGTGGGAAAGTGGATTAAGCAAATTTTATGAGCGCGTGATCCTTAAATAAAATGATAATTTGTAATTGGATCAGGAAATAGAAATGATCTCTTTACTTTTGAATTAGAGAATGGTGAAAGTTAGGAAATTAAGTTATTATTCAATGAAACTATTAAATTAAAGTTAAATCATTACCCTCATATATATATATGAAGGCAAATAACTGTTATTTAAACATATTTTTAAATATACCAAATCATATTAAAATACACATTAAAACAACTAAAAAGAAAATTTTAAAAATTTACTGAAACTTAAAATCTTATAAATATAACATAATTAAATGAAAACTCGAATAAATTATCAAAATAAACATACAACAAAATTAAAAAGTTCTAAGTTAAAAACAGACAAAATATAAATGTTCTAATGAAAAAAAGCATCTATATATACATATATATATATATATATATATATATATATATATATATTTAATTAATTAAATAAATTTAGTCAAGGAGAAGTTCAAACTTTAATTCAATGCTGCTTATTTCATTCTGACTGAGAGAGCGAGAGAGATTATCCACACATACACATACGCACACACATATGGCTGGAGATACAACTCTGGCTGGAGATCGTTTCGTCACTTGATCAAAGTTCAAAATTACGAGGTCCGTTGATAATAACTCTCTTGTTGCTTCGTAAAATGAAGTTAGTAAAACATTGAATAAATTTATAGCAGTCTAATTACAATTTTGGGTATTTTACTGAAAATCTGTGCTCCGTAATGATGCCCTGAAGTCTAAATATCACTTACATTTAAACAATCTTCATTTCACAGAATTACGACAAACGTTTTTAACAAATGTTAAACCATATTTGAAAGATTTGACCAAAGGTTTTGTTATATTTTTATATTTTTTGTTAAGCATTTTATTAACGCTTTCTGTATTTGATTGCTTACAAAAATAAAATAAATTTTGAAATTTGAATAATTTCAAAAATAAGACTTACATTTTCGTGATCATCAGCGTCAAAGGTCAGAGATATTTTTTACCTTTCTTCATTTAGTTGTTTTCAATGTTTTTTTTTTTTTTATTATTCAATTCAGTTTTACCTGTATTTTATTTTACGATTGCAATACTTAGGAAATTGTCCTTCTGACATCTTCCAGTTTCCTGTAGGAACGCCTTACAGTTTAGAAATCGCGCATTTTCCATTGTTCTAAGAGTTTTTTTTTCCCCCGAAACACAACTCACGTTTTTTTGTCATCGACATATCGCCCTTTTGCTCCTTGTGGTAACAGCTTCAAGAATGAAAATAGCGTATTTAGCATTATTTTAAAAATCGCACCAAGAGGTACGTTAAAATATGACTTCATCGTTAGTTGTCCCATCCAGTTGCGTAGAGACCAATTAAAAAGTGTCTCTACTGAAGCTCTGTCTTTATAATTAACTACTAGAAAAAAGATATCTGTTAGACGCCTATTGGAATACTGTTGTGATTCACGTCCGACATAAATAAATTAATCAGGACGTCTGCTTAAGCTCCCCATCGTTTTTTACTTACCCTTACTTCAGCTACACTTTTCAGTGCAAACACACTGAGGGTAATTTTTACAAATCCGTAGACCTACTTACGAGGGCAGGGGTATCTTAAATCCTTAATTATGTCTAAGAGATAATCGAGATATCTGAGTAAAATTAATTCTGTATATTTATTTATACTTATAAACATAATGTCAAAAATTACAGTGATTAAAGTTGATTTGTTTAGTTTCAGGAAGCAGTAGATTGAAGTGTAATCCTCAGCATTCTAAAGTTTTAATTAGTATTATTCTAAGATACCATAAAGATTTAATTATTACTAAAAATAATCGAGAAAGAAATTTAATTTTTATTTATTATTCTTAAGACTTCTCTATATAGTCACCATCCAGAGACATATATTTATCTTATTGTTTCTTTATCTTTCGATGGTTTTATTATAGATCTCAACAATTTGAATTTTCGGTGGCTGGACATTTTCTCCGAAACATTGGGAGATGTTATTCTTCCCTTGGCCCCGTGGAGGGGGAGATAGTTGATGACCTTGGATACTACTGCTATTTCGAATCCTGGTCCAGTGAGTCCGAAGAAAAGCTGATCAGTCACTTTTTGTCATGCCTGAACCAACTAGGCTAAAGAGGATGCCCTACTCGGGCTAGTTAATAAGGCATTTTAACTTCTGGTTCTGTTGTCGGAGAAAGTCGCTGCAAACTCTATCATCTCCACATAGCTGGGTTACTTCAAACTATGGCTTCTTGAAAACAAACAAATCAACATTGATAGCTGTAATTTGCAACTTTATGTACATAAGGTTACATCAATATGCAGAATAAATTTTATCCAGATGTCTTGGTTATTTCTTGATAATAATTTAAACTTTACTTTATTGTAAAGTCTTACAGAACAATTAAATTATATGTTTCTAATAATTTAATTTAAATATATCATTAATATGTTAACTATAAGAAATTCTTAAAGGAAAAAAACTATCCAGGAACATTTGTAAACTTCTCGTGTATGAAGTTATTCATAAAATATTTATTAGTGTATTCACGAATTTCTACAATGGCTGAATACTTAGAATACAAATATAATTAAAGTGGTCGGAATTTATGCTCCTTGTGAAACCTTAACTGAAGTTTTAAGTAATATTCCATGATTATTCAAACAGCTACCCTTGTTTCTAAAAGCTCGATTAGAACAAGAAAATGTAGATTCACTCACAGACAGCTTCACAGTTATGGAGAATGGTAGAGGGATTGAGAATTAATCTCCTTCTCTTCCCTTCATTCTTCCAAATAAATAAGTACCCTTATGGTCATGATCTCGGACCCACGACCGGTGTTGTTTTTGAGGTTATGAACCCTGATATCACTAAAGACTTGATGTGTAGCGGGGTTGATGCACGTTAAATATGGCTAATGCTCCTAGGCATCCCATTAGTGTGATGTGGAAGTTTGGAAAGGGATGCGCCAGCTCAGGTGTGATTCTCGTTACTTGACCGAGGTTTAGAATTACGAGGTCCGTAGCCAATGTTCCCCGTGTTTCTTCTAAGTGCTATTTCAATAAACAATCTCAATCATGTCCAAATAAGTATTTTATTTTCATTTCCGATATGACAATTTAAGTCAGGTTCCCTAAAATTTTTTCACAATTTTCAATACTTATGGAAGCTATGAAAGCAATTATACTATGACTCCATCTATAAACACACCTCTAAACCCTTTCACTTCTCTTTCTTCGTACAACTAAAGGCATCAAACAGCAATTTAACTGTTTTTTTTTATTACTGTTTTCCAGATTCAAGCGGCTCCCGACTATAGGCCATTTTGATTTCGTTAGCTTTATGTTAATCCTACGGAATTTCGACTTTTGTTCTCAAATTTTTATTATTCGATCTATTTGAATGCATTTGAAAGTGCAAAAAATAACGAAAGTTTCTGTGGAATTACTTTTTTGTTCCGATTTTTAAACATATTTTATAAAGACCGGAAAACTTACAAACAAATTATTAAAATAGGGGTAACAATATTTTTAAGAATCGGAAAGAAAAAGTAATTCCGCAGAAGCTTTCATTATTTTTTACTCTTTTAAATGCACTTTATTACATTCAAATAGATGAAATAGTAAATATTATGGAACGAAAGTTGAAATTCCGTAAGATTAACATTAAGCTGACGAAATCAAAATGACTGATAGACTGTTCACCACGTGATTCAGGCGCCTGCCTAAGTCAAAGATTTAATTATGATAATGTTACGACGGTCCCACTACTTTGGCTCCTGAGGGTTGTGCTCTGATCCTTATAATCTTGCATGAAAATTTTAAATATGGAAAATTCCATGCCTAATTGAGATTTAATTTTTTAGGGTAAGTTTATACTTTAAAAATGGAACCAAGTAATTTTAGTCGTTACTGAGAAATTTTCATTTTGTATTTAGTACCTTAACCATATGCCCTCTACTATTTTTTCCCCCTTTATTGCCTTGGTTTTCTTTTACGCTGAATGTTTGAATATCTCTTCTAGGTTTTCTGCCTCTTTGCAGCTTTTCTCTTCAGGTCATTTCTAGACTTTTTCAATATAATTTTTGTCAATGTGTACTTAATTTCCTTCACTCTAATCATACGCGACAATCGCAAAGGCCTCTGGGGTCAAAATCTCATCCTACTTCCCCTCTTTTTCATTTTCCATTACAAATCAATGTTCTTAAGCACAATTTTAATATGTTTGTTTATCTATTAAAAGTTATAAAAAAATCAGATTCAGCAAAGTGTCCTACGGACTGGCGCTCGGCTATTATTTGATTGCTGTTGTGTTTGGAATAATATGTTGAGGTCTCTAGGACCAATCAATCAAACTTCTTTTCGGACAAATCTACCTAACAACGAAGTGATGTAGATAATAGGAACGATTTAGACCAGACGTGTAATGCCACTTCGGAATGGCAGTGCTTATTCCTACAAAGTGTAGACTATCGGATTTTTCTAGGTTACCATATCCAGCTACTTATGAACTATCGGCTATTTTCTAAATAATTACAATAAAGAAACAAATAGCAAATCCCCGATTCGTCTGTCTTATTGATATAATGCAAAAAATTTCAATTCATCCAGTCGTAACAAAAAAAAAAAAAAAAAAAGATTATAATATTCTTTTAAAGAGTAACACCTTTCCATCTGAAAAATATCTTATTCAATTAAGAATTGATTAAATTTTCAAAAAGTCTTAAATTTTTATATTAATATGTTTGAATGTAATATTCATCAGACACATGATATATTTCGTTTTTATATATTAAATGAAAGCGAATTAATGTTAAATTGTATTTACGAGCATTTTAAGCTCAAAATTGGAAAGTATAACATTTTAAAAAAATCATGTACTATTTTGTTTGTTTGGTCTTCAGTGAACTTGGAAGTCTTGTTAGCTTTTTCAAATGAAATTAAGCATTCAATACTTAATAAAATATATTTTTTTACAAATTGCCATGTTTAATAATCATTTAATAATAATAAAAGCAAAACTTGTGCTTTTGTTAATTTATATTTAATGTTATTTTTATTTATGTTAAATATTTTTTGCATAATATGTATCACATTTTATATCTATGTTTAAATCCTAATTAAACTTTCAATTTAGTGTAAGAAACTGTAAGTTTTTATAATTCTGAATTATAAGAACCCATTATGGTAAAAGTATAGACACAGTGTGGCAAAAGTATATGGTATTATGAGATGGTCTCTTCTAACTATCCTAACTCATAATGATATTGATCTTTTTTTTTTTTTTTTTCTACTTTAAAAATTGTTCATGATTGCATCCATTTTTGACAGTATTATGTAGTTAGAATTTTAAAATAAATCTTAAATATTTTAAATATGTTTACTAATAAGAGATCCAGGATGAAAATTAGCCAATTTTTTTCCAAATGCATAGTTGTATACTTCTTGATGCATATATTTGTGTGAAAAAAAAAGTAAATGCATCAGAAGCATAATTTCTTGGGAATGTATTGATTGAGAAGCTAGCTAAAATTCTAAGCTTACAAAAATGAAATTTCATGACATTTTACATTCAATTAGAAAAGTTTATTTCAATTATTATTAAAATTTTCAATTTATGGAGTCAAACAAATATACAAGAAATTATTACATTATTTTATTGAGTAACAACTTGCCATCTGAACACTATCTAAATTCAATTAAGAATTGATTAAATTTTCTAAAAGTTTTAAGTTATATTAAAATGTTTGTGGGTAATATTCAATAGAAACATCGTGTTTTTAGAAAATATACATTTCAGTTATACCTAAGTTTAAATCCTATTAATGTTGAATTGTAAATAGGAGCATAGTAAGGTGAAAATAGGAAAGTATATCATTTTAACAAAATCATGTACAATTCTGTTTGTTTGGTCTTCGGTGAACTTGGAAATCTTGTAAGCTTTTTCAATTGAAATTAAATATTCAATACTTAAGAAACTATATTTTTTTAGGAATTGTCATACGTAATAATCATTTAATAATAATAAAAGCAAAACTTGTGTTTTTGTTAATTTATATTTAATGTTATATTTATTTATGTTAAATATTTTTTATATAAATTGTATCACATTTTATATCTATGTTTAAATCTTAATTAAACTTTCAATTTAGTGTAAGAAACTGTAAGTTTTTATATTTCTGAATTATAAGAACCCATTATGGTAAAAGTATAGACACAGTGTGGCAAAAGTATGTAGTATTGTGTGATAGTCTTTTATTTATCCTAACTCATAATAATATATATATATATATTTTTTCTATTTTAAAAATTATTTATGATTATTAAATAGTGAGAATTTTAAAATAAGTCTTAAGTATTTTAAATATGTTTACAAATAAAAAAGTCAGGAAGAAAATTAGCCAAATTTTTTGCAAATACATGGTTTGTGTAAAAAATAAAAGTGAATGCAACATATGCATAACATTTCATAGGACAATGTTGAGTAAGAATAATTGTAAGCTTATATAAAAATGAAACATTTTATTTTAAACTTTTACATTTTACATCCAAATAGAAAAGTTTATTATGAAAACAGATTAAAATTGTTAATTAGCTGATTTTACTTGCATCTTGTTAAAAAATAAAGCCTAATTTTTATAATTATGCATTAAAATAAAGCAAGTTTAACAAAAAGAGAAATTAATTAAATAATAGTAATAAAATAATTTTCAGTTCTTTTTTGAAAGGGGGGGGGAGGGTTTGTTACCACTTTCTTATTATGTTTTTATTTTTAATTAGGTTGCGGATATGTGGAAGTGTGGTGAATATGTGAGGTGCGGTGTGCAGATATTTTTTGAGGTGCTGACAGAGTTAATTTCAATTTTGATGTAGTTCATGAGTGCATTAATAACTTCATCACGATCATTGATATTGTTAATTTTCTACTTTACGGGGAGATTATTATAGAGAAATTCTTGATATTTGAGCCAATTAGTGTTTGTGATGTTGCGAAGGTGGGGAGGAAGAATATTAGTGAGAGCTATTTCCATCAATTTGGTTTTATGATCGCTGCTGAGAACGTTAATAGCTTTAATGTTAAAAAGCGAGTTGCTTAGTAGAATCTACGTCGTATATGATGCCATTTTAAAGAGGTAGATAAGACTTTTTCCTAATCATCATAAAAAAAAGTTCTAAATGCAGTTAACCATTTATAATGTGGCCGCAATAGCCTAGTGGTAATAGTCGTGCCTAGCAGTTTTCCTTGAGTCGACCCTTGATGCCACTGAAGACCCACCGTGTAGCCGGAGCTGATGCACGTTTAATCTGTCGGGACTCAAATGTCCCACTTTTGGCGTGGTGTGGAAGTTAGGAGAGGGGTGCCAGTTCAGGTGTCAGGTTCGTCACTTGACCAAGGTTCAAAATCACGGGGTCCATCTCCAATAGCCCTCATGTTGCTTCTGGTGCGACGTTAATAAAACCACCCTTCTTTTTTAATAACTGTATTTTAAAAAATGAATTCTTTACTTCAGTTTCGAGCTCCGCTGCATAAAAAAATTTCTTTTACACACATACACACATCGGTCTGGTGACTGTGGTGGCCAGGGGAGATGGGACAAATCCTCCTCGTGCTCAGAAAACCAGTCCTGGACAATGTGAGCTGTGTGAACAGGGGTTTTGTCGTCTTGGAAGACACCATCACCATCGGGGAACAAAGTTTGTACCATGGGATGAACTTGATCTGCCAAAATGTTCACATAAGTCTTGGCAGTCATGTGCCCTGACACAGTTATCATGGGGCCAGCAGAGAACCACGATATGGCTGCCCAAACCATAACAGAACCCCCGCCATGTTTCACTCTTGGCAACAAGCAGTCTGTATTATAGGCTTGAGATGGCGTTCTCCAGACGTAAACTCGGCCAGAAGTGGGAAACAATGTGAAAGAAGACTCGTCAGACCATATTACACGCTTCCACTGCCCTATAGTCCAGGCTTTATGACTTAAACACCACCTTTTCCTGTTACGGGCATTAGCATCACTGATGAGTGGCTTCTCAATTGCAGCACGGCCAGAAATTCCCTGTTTATGAAGCTCCCTTCTAATTATTTTGGTACTCACAGGGTTCTGTAACACAACATTCATTTCAGCAGTAACTTTTGCAGCTGTGGTCTGCTTATTTTTCGTCACAATTGCCCTTAATGATCGTCTGTCACGATCACTCAGCACACACTTTCGTCCGCGCTGTGATTTAGCAGATGATGTTTTTCCGCTTTTCAAATATGCGGAATAAATCTTCGATACAGTACCTCTTGAAACACTAAACACCTCGGCTACCTTGCTTACGGAAGCACCTACCATACGTGCTCCAACAATTTGCCCACGTTCGAAGTCTGTTAACTCTGACATAATGCAATGACAACCTCACATAACAGTACTCCGACAACAACTGAACTGTTTAGCACATTTACGAAGTTGTATAGGTGGCGTTAGTAGTCAAAAACGCCAGCGCCACCTACATATTTCATTAAAATCAATCTTTCTTTTCAAACATGCATTTTACAAGGTGTTTCCATATTTTTGTCCACCCCCTGTATATAGTTATATATATAAATTAATAGCATTTAAAAAAATACATTCTTTCATGGACAAGTTCCGAATACAATTATATATTTCGTAATTGATAATTTCTTTAAAAAAATGTATTTACGCTCATAAAAAAAGATTCTAAATACAATTACACATTTTGTATCAAATGCATTTTTGAAAAAATAATCAGTTTCGAATTCAGCTGCATTAAAAAGTTTCAAATACGATTATATCCATTGTATTGATAGTATTTTCAAAAAATATATTCTTATAACCATTTTCGAGCTTGTTTTACTTTTTAAAAAAAATTACAACATTTTTAGAAGAATATTTTATCTGCTGCTAAAGAAATTTAAAGAGAATTTGTGCTTTAGAAAGGAGGAGGCATGTCACACACGCTGCAAAAGGATATTTACTACATTCCATTTTATAAAGAAAGTACAGTTTTAATATTTGAAGTAGTTGATAATTATTAAAGTTTTGAAAACATATTTATCATAATTGAAAGCCATAGAGCTCATCAGTTTGTGATCATGACCTCGAGGTAAGGTGCTGTTCTTTTTTTTCCCCATGGGATTTATTGTCTTTGGTAAACACGGGTGACCCATCTTCGGGATACGCTAGCGATCTTTTTCTGTTCTCGACTCTTTTACGCCAAATTATTTCTCTTTTTTTCCATTTTTCAAACATCTAGATCATATCTTGTCTGGCTCAGCATAACAGTATCTGGCCTCGCGCCATAAAACGTCACCATCTCTCTTATCAATTTTTGGGAATAGTATCGAAAAATAGAGACTGAATTTCTACAAGTGAGATTTTGTTTTTCTCTCTCTTTTTCTTTATTTTATTATTATAATTCTAAATAACTATTATTTTTATTTTAATAATTTTTCAAATATGAAATTAAAACCGAAAAACTGATTTATTTGAAATGTTGATTTCAATGAAAAAACCTATAAACTTTCCTCATTTAATTTTGAGGTTTTATAGAAGAAATAGATGGTATAAAAATTTTTATTATCTGCTTTCTGTTCTTTGTAATTTTTTTTTTTTAAATTTCAATAGATGTCAAAATTGACTAGCATTTTGCAAAATGTTATTTACTATTTTCTTAAATAGTTTAGTTACATTTTCTTCATGCTGAATTCAAGTTAACAGTATTTGAATCAACGTCATTTGACTGTTATTGTAATCTGCATACACTTTTCTTACGAATGATGTTATCTAGGATTAATTCTGTGAGAGAATTTTAAAAGCATTTTTTTCAAAAATAACAAAACAATTGATTATTGTTTCTGTAGAGTATTTAGGTGCATTCAATAAATAGAATTAACTCATTGAATTAAATTTACAATGTAAAGATTTCAAAATAGCTGACTATATAACTACATAAGACACTTGAATCTGATTTTAATAATTTACATGATAACCATTTTGATTAAAAACTTTGTATAGTGTACTTCACTTATTTATTATAAAGAAAGTATCAATTTGTGAATTCTTTAAGCTTATTATAATATAAAATAAAAAGAGAGAGAGAATTTTTTTAGTATCTTAATTATCATTTTTTTTTTCAATATGTGAAGTCTATTTATTAAAGATTATATAATTTTTTTTAAAAATTGTTACACGACTGTTTCCGAATTAAATACATACGTAAATTCCGAATTGGATTGGCTTAAATTAAAATCCCGGTAAAAACTACACAAAACTTGTTCGATATGGATGTCGTATTTCTGAACCACGGTTCAGTAACAAACATGACGCTAGAGTGAACCTCATTTTCTTAATATCAGATTCACACCGATTTAAAAATTTGCGGTTCAATTTCGTTTAATATGAATCACACTCCATTGTTTGAAAAGTAAGATTTTTGATGTAATCATGACTCGATTACTACCAAAATTGGCCACGGTAGCCGTAGTTGTTTCTGATCGCAATCTCCTGACCAGCCAGAGTTGTTTTCCTCAAATCGTGGGCTCCAGTCTATATTTCTCTAAAGATCCACTGAAAAAAAAAAGGGGGGG
>BMAW01045022.1:904842-916903 GCA_019974015.1 Nephila pilipes
AATTGCACTATAAATCTGATGATACTCCAAGTTTTTGCACTGACGAGGTGTGGAAGTTTGGTAAGTGGAATTCCAGTTCAAGTGTCATCCTCGTCACTTAACCGATGATCAAAATAATGAGATCTATCGCCAATAGCCAAGTGTTGATTCTTCGTACAACGTTTTTTAAATACATGGTTGTGAATTTTTTGATACACATATTTGTGTAAAAAATAAAAGTAAATGCAACATACGCATATCGTTTCATAGGAGACTATTGAGTAAGAATAATTGTAAGCTTATAAAAATGAAAATTCTTTATATTTTACATCCAAATAGAAAAGTTTATTATGAAAACAGATTAAAATTGTTTTGTTGAGTTACAAAACCGTCTATTTGGCCCTGAATCTACTCTATTCAGATGTAATATTTTGTCTTAAATTAAATTTCACTCAGCCTCAAACTAATACAAACTTTTATTTCAATTTAACTAATCTAATTCATGTAAATAGGATTTGAAAATAATTGTTTGAACATTTTTCATTTTCTTGTACTAGAGAACAAAATTATTGAAAATACATATATTTTCTTTTCTTAGTCTTTCTAAAATATTCTTTTGGGATTTTGATTAATGGTTAGATAAAAAGAAAGAAGCCTTTGATTAAAACGCGAAACACTTTAAATTAAATACATCCAGGATTACACCAGGATTAAATACACCAGCTGATTTGGCTTGCATCTTGTTAAAAAATAAAGCCTAATTCTTATAACTATGTATTAAAATAAAGGAAGTTTAACAAAAAGTGAAATTAATTAAATAATAGTAATTAAATAATTTTTTAGTTCTTTTTGGAAAGGGAAGAAATCGGTTTGTTGCCACTTTTTTATTCTGTTTTTATTTTTAATTGGGTATGAATAATATCAAACCTGATTAAATTTCAGTTTCAACTGAGTGCCTGTCAATATATCAATTTGAGATATATCGACTAAGCCAAAGAATGGAGACAAATATGTAACCTAATGTGTATCGATTAATGTATTTGAAGAACGTGACTTATATGAAATTTAAAATTTTGTTTTTTCCAAAAAATATTTATTTATATTTATTTTTACAAGCAAACTGCCTTTAAGATTTCGATCTTTTACAAAAATTTTGGTGCTTTGATTAAGCAAATAGTGATCTCTTACGGAATCCTTGTTAAAGTTCCGGGGAACTCTAGGGTTCCGCAGAACAAAGGTTGAAGACCTCTGATCTGTAACAAAGGCTTACAAAAATTTAAAGTTACGATAATAATTCATATATGATAATAATTATGATAATTCAAAATAACACAAATGTTACTTTTTGACTTAGTAGCAATACCACACAACTAGAAAATAGAAGTGCAGACGATTTTTTTCAAAATGTCAACTGAATAAATATTCTTAACCAATAAGCGATACTTTACGAAAAGAAAGAAGAAAAATAATTCGATATAAAAACCAACGTTTTTAAAAACAACGTTTTTATATGGTGGCAAAGTTTATTAGAGAAAATTATTGAAATATTAGTTAAAACTGTTAGTTATTTTTAACTTTAAAATTTACTTAAAAAGAGACATTTGTGAGAGTATTAAAAAATTCATAATACTCGTAAAATCAAAACATGCATTTGAAAGTTTGTAAGTCATTCTATTAAAAAAAGAATGCAGAAAAAAATATTGTGATAAGACATGGCGCCAAATATTGGAAACTTTCTTTCTTGCGAATGATTACTGACTAAAAGTCAGCAACCCTTACTATCTCGGAGATAGTATCTCCCCTTTTTGAGTACAAAAGGTTTACGATACCTCATGCGGTGTGGGGAGTGCCCGGTGCTCCCAGAGGGGGAAAGAAATTTTTTACTCAATCCTAAAAGCGCCGAGAGGAAAGAATATTTTGACTTATTAAAATTATTGAAATATTAGTTAAAACTTGTCGCAAACGTCTAAATATTGCATTGTTAGGCGAGTATGAACGATTCCCAAAATTTCAAAGCTCTAGCTTGATGGGAAGTTGGTTAAATTAACGATCGAAAATTTGATGACACACACACACACACACCAAGTGAAATTCAGAAAAACGTTGTAAATAATTCTATATAAAAACCAACGTTTTTAAAAACAACGTTTTTATATGGTGGCAAAGTTTATTAGAGAAAATTATTGAAATATTAGTTAAAACTGTTAGTTATTTTTAACTTTAAAATTTACTTAAAAAAAGATATTTGTGAGAGTATTAAAAAATTTATAATACTCATAAAATCAAAACATGCATTTGAAAGTTTGTAAGTCATTCTATTAAAAAAAAAAAATGGGAACCAGAATTCAGAAAAAATTATTGTGATAAGACATGGTGCCAAATATTGGAAACTTTCTTTCTTGCTCATGATTATTGACTAAAAGTCAGCAACCCTTACTATCTCGGAGATAGTAAAGGGAAGATAGTATCTCCCCTTTGTGAGTACAATAGTTTTACGAGGCCTCATGTGGTGTGGGGAGTGCCCGGTGTTCCCAGAGGGGGAAAGAAGTTTTTTCCTCAACCCTAAAAGCGCCTAGAGGAAAGAATATTTTGACTTATTAAAATTATTGAAATATTAGTTAAAACTTGTCGCAAACGTCTAAATACTGCATTGTTAGGCGAGTAAGAACGATTCCCAAAATTTCAAAGCTCTAGCTTGATGGGAAGTTGGTTAAATTAACGATCGAAAATTTGATGACACACACACACACCAAGTGAAATTCAGAAAAACGTTGTAAAAACACCACAGCAAAACGAGGGCCTACTCCCGGCGGAAGGAAAAACAATAGAAATGACTTGAGGCGAGATTTAGTGCCGGAAAGTCATTCTTCATTAGGAAGAAGTTTGTATGGAGACTTCGGTCAATAAAGGGGGAAGGAACGAGTATTATGTACAGAGAGTCCCCCACTCTGAGGACGGGAGGAAGACGACAAGCCCCTTGCGTTCTGACAGGACTTCAGTCAAGGATAGTGTCCATCATTAACCAGATATCCAGACACCTGTGGTTTCCGAAAAGGAACAGATTATGCCGATGACAAGCACAGGCCTAGTTTATGACCACAGCTGAAGAAAAAGGGAGAAATAGATAGTAGCGGTAAAAGGAAATAACACGTGTGGAAGGAAAGGACTATATGTGAAAAAAGTTTTTTACGACCTTACGAGGTCTCAGTGACAAAAAGCAAAGATCAAGTTCAGATATCCCCTCCACGCCATTTGACACGAACAGTGTAGCACCAATGGGTGAAGGAATTCGGTTTATTAGTATTTTTTTTTTTTTTTTAAATTTATTTTTGCTCTACGTTTGCCTCCCCTTTTTGGAGGGCCGCAGCCCCGACCTACCTCAAACACATCCAAACCTTGCAAAAAAAAATTCTTAGAATTATCACCAACGCTCCATGGTACGTTAGAAATTCGGTCATTCATAACTGAAAATATTGATCGTTTTATCACTAAACTATCTAGAAACACTTTTCTCTCTATTTTTTATTCATTAATCAGAGCGCAGACCATATTTACCGACACAAATAATAAGCAAAATTTCGTGTACATAACAACTAAATGGCTCCAACTATTAAAACCACCATAGCACTTTTCTCCAAAGTAATTCAATCTTTCCCTTATATTAAATTATTTATATGCGACCAAAACTGCACTTCCTACCCCCGGCCCGTGAGGGAAACAGAAATGGTTACAGTTTCTATAAACATTTCTGCATTTTTTCCAATTAAATTTAAGTAATCTTTTTGAATTTTTCTCCAATTGTTCATTTAAACTCATAAATTTAAATTGAGCAGAAGCGAACAACTCCCTGGCGCTCGTTGTAAAATCTAATTTTTGCACAGCGACTCTCTCTCTCTCTCTCCAATTTTTAGGACCGTAGAATTTTAGGAATTACTGGCTAGCGATAAATTAATAGCAATTTCTGCTCAAAATCTTCACCTTTTTTACACATTTGATTGATTTGTTTTATTAACGTCGCACTTAGAAGCAAAACTAAGGCTTTTATATATATATATATATAAATAGAGAGAGAGAGAGAGAAAACAAACCATAAATGATAAATTCTTCATTCCTAAGGTTGACTTGTTGAGAATATTTTGCTCTTCAAAATGAATTTAGTAAAAATAGCATACTTAAAAAATTTGCGTAGAAATTTTGATCATTATTTTTACGGGTGTAAAATTTTTTTTAAAAAAAGGTTTTTTGTACACACACATATATTTATATGCATATATACACACTTAAATTAATGAAAACTGAATTTATAGTTTGTTATACGAATATGAGTCCTTAGTTTAAACCATAGGTGTCTAAACTATGACCATTTGAGGACTACATTGCAAAAAAAAAAATGCTGGGCAGCACGTACAATATTTTTTCAGCACATTGAAATAAAAATTAACTCTATGTAGTTTTATTGAAATAAATTATAACTTCTTTTTATTCTAATTTTTTAAAATTTGAATTAGATATGTATAAGTACGTATTTTTTTTAAATTTGTAAAAGTTTCATTTCATTTAGTTAGGATTTCATACAGATGGAAAAAATTCGAATTAATGAGATGGATGAATTTGTTTTTGTGAACAAGCAAATCGATATCAGGTTCAATAGACGTATCAATTCTTACTGCATTTTCAAGATGTTTGTCAGTGATCTTTGTCCTATTTTTGATTTTTGTAAACTTCATTCTTGAAATAATTGTTCACAAATATAAGCACTGCCAAAAGCTGAAGACATTAATAAAGCATGATTGTGAAAAATATGATATTTATCGCGGGGTAGTTAATCTTTATAAGACTCCAGTAAAGAAACATTCCCAAATTTTTCTTTCAGTTGAATGCATTCCATTTGAAGATAATTTATTTGTTTCTAGGGAAAAAAGGTTAGAAAATATGTTGAAATATTCTTCATTTTTTCTATTTTATTTTAAAATTCGACAATACACTTGAAATAACTGATTGTGTGTGATATGATATTATTTATATTACACTACACTAAATTATTATTAATATGAATTTCTAAATAAAAAGAATTTATTTAGTGTTTTTGCTTGTTCCTGAACGTCCTCATCAAAATTTAGAAAAAAGAAAACATTAATTCAAAATTATTGATGTTGTATATCGTAATCAATTTTATTACAAAAAAATTCGATTAAATGACACAGAAAATGTACATCAACATTTCAATTTGAATTAACGAAATAATTAGCAAAAAATAATTTTTTTTTAGAATAAATATATTTGATGAGGAATATTTTTTTTATTATTTTGTTCTATGACGTATTTTTTACTTATAAGTCTAAAAATAAAAACATTTTTGGAGTAAAGAATCGCCATATGTATATTCGAATTAAAATATACTAGTTTCTGAAGTACAGCAACGATCCCAACTTACAAACGATAAAGCGATGTATACAACGAATTACTGATTACACATTATTGTCATTCCGCCAAAACATATAACGAAGAATAACAAACGAAATAAAAATGATTTTACAGCAATTGCTTTATTATCCGATGAAAATAAAGCTAAAAGCTGTCTATACATATTTTATAATGACTCATTACATGAATCCTTGAAGTGTAGATTTGCTTTTTCATTGCCTTTGGAAAAAAAGAAAAAAAATATTTCAATGAAAAACGGTAATTGCTTTCGTTGCATAAGACATTCTAATCATTTATCAAAAACGTGTAGAGCTTGTTCGGGATAAATACAGGTATAAGTTTTGCTTGCCGTTTTGATATAAGAACGTTACTCCAAAAACTTTTTTTTAGTTAAATGTTTGATGAAGTGACTCATTTGAAACAAACCATAAATTTTTTTTGAAAATATTGTAAGCTGAATTTAATTATTGTTACAACTTGAATAGAATTTTGATGTTTGAGCTTTCTCTGTAATTGAAGAATTTATTAATAAAGAAAAAAAATACATTGATTTGTGCAGTTAATTGTTAAACATGCAAAGTGATATTGTTTATTGATTGTTTCTGTAACAGCTCTAAAAATCAAATAGTAACTTGCTTATTTGTAATTATTACTTAATGTGATATTTAATGTTTGTCATTTTTCAGAAATTGGAAGAGAAAGCAACTTGAAGCATTTTTTTGTTGTTCTCACACTCAAATAGAAATAGTTTAAGTAAAACAGTTATTTCCCATTCGTTTACTACTAATTAATTTAATGATTGTTCAGTAGTGTCACACTCAGAAGCAACATGAAGGCAATTGACGACATAGTTACCTCGAAATTTTGAGTCTGAGTTAAGTAACACAGATAATACTTGTCTGGCACCTCTTCCTTCAAACTTCCCCACCATACTATGAAGGGAGAGACTTGGAGCTTCTACAAATTCAATGTGCATCAGCCCCATTATACGTTCAAAACAGTAAAAGAAGTAAATTTTATGATTTATCAAAACTATGGGCTCTCAAAAATTAGCAACTAGTAACTGTTTAATAATTTAAAAATATCAGAAGTTATTGTGATACGTATTTTAGTTATTATGAACTGTTTAATATATGTATTAAAAGAAATGCACATGAATTAAAATAAAATTGTATTGCATTCTCTGCTTTTTTCTTTTATTATATCAAATAAAAGCAATACTACAAATGATGTATTTAAGAAAAATACTACACTGACTTATTTTAATCCTGTAATTTTGCTTAATGAAGAAAAGAAATTACTACTTAGGATTCCTGATTTTACCATTTACCAGACATATACAAATGTATCGTTTCTGTAATAATATTTAATATATAACTATAATAATTACATTTAATACTGTATAGAGAGCGATTCGTTACACATATTTTTCACATAAATATAACTTACCTATTATTTTTTACAAATTTGAATTCTTCAGAAAGTCTTTCACAACTGTGATGCAATTGTAATACAGATAATGTCACCACAGATGGAAATACCATCTAACGTTCTCTTCATAGTTATTAAAAACTTCCCATATGCAAGAGTGTCTCCAGCACTCAGTTGGTTGATCAGATACACATAATAAAATGGATGATTGACTAGAAAATAAGAACTATTAAAAATATTTTCCTAAAGTAATTCATGATATGAAAACTTGGTTTATCTCCACCATTTTCCACGTCACCCAGGAGGTATGGTATGTAAATGCATTAACCCCTTTTCCAACAGAAAAGGTAGGTTCCTTAGAAAATATACATTCCATTACACTTTAAAAAACTAGCACAATAATTTTTACTACACAAAAAAAAAAAAGAATTATTAATAGTATACAAATGAAACAAAAGAATTACAATATTCATTTTATATAGTACTTTAAATAATTAAAAAGCTACATGAATAAACTTACCTAGTGTATATGCTTGCATTGATAACAAGTGTAAATATCATCTGATACAATATATTAGATATTATTTAAACACTTACCTGCAATATAATCAAACTTGTACCTTCTAAATTAATTTATATCAAAATTATAAGTTCTCTGTTTAATACCCTATTTGTAAAGTATGATATAAAAACACTACAATTCATGCTATCAGTTTGTTTCAGATGAATTGGATATGAAATATACCAATCTTGTTCTTGATGTAACAAAGTATTTAACGTTCTTCTCCATAAATCTATTAATTTAACATATCTACATTCACTTCCGAAACCTAAAGGATCATAAAAATATAATTTTTTGACACTTAACTTAGCAACTAATAAAACCCAATGACAAGACACATTAATGGGAATGAAAAAGAATTCTGCATTCCTAAGTTGGTTAAAATTAAAGAAGTTTCCAAGATTACCTTCTCTTTCCAGAATTTGTATATTTTGCAATAAGCAACTTAATTTGGCAAGTAAAATATTAGATTCAAGAATCTCTCATTCTTTTCGGAATGTTTCTTTATTTGCAGAATCAATGCAATTTTTTGCACAAGCCATGGATGGAACTGAATAATGGTCATATTCTTTGTTTTCAACAATTCCATCACTTAAAACACGATCAAAATACGGAAATTGTTGTACAGAAAATGAGTTAACTTTTTTAATATGTTTATACAGTAGGTGATTATCCAAGCATACATAAATTTACAAAAGCATACATAGAGATAAATATGATTTTTTATACACCTACAGAAGCATTTATCATGGCTGAACATCCTTCTACAATCTTTTTAACTTCCTAAAACACATCTCCATCAGGAATTTCTAATCCAGTATTGTGCTATTTATATGTTGAAGGATAAACACTTAAGTGTATGCAAATTATTATTCTATATCGATATGCAAAATATGTATCATTTTCTAATTTTAAAACAGAAAAAATTCCATTATCTATTCAAAAAATGAATTTGCACTTATGAAACAACTTGCAATACATATTCATATCGATATATGCATGGGGAAATTGACGATATAACATACTCCATAATTCTGCTCTACCATAATAATTATCATTAAAATATTTTATGAATGCTGATTCCTTATCAGCAAATGAAATTCTTAAATTATCCATATTATTTTTAAATTTTATTGAGTCCGTTTCCTCTAAAAGAACTGCCAAAAATGCATAAATTTTATTCCTTGTTTCTAAATTAGAAACAAGATTAGTTAGCCATTTCTTTAAAGCATGATGGACATGTTTAATCTCATCGCCAAATACTTGTTTAAAAGCAGGACTTGTTGTTTTATCATCATCAGTCATAATACAATTAAAATTTAAGTTGGGAACTCTTTCTTTTATGCTGTTGAATAAACAGTGCATAGTTTCCATATCTAATTTATTTGTGATAAAATATGCAATTGGATAACCTATTCCATATTCATCAGGTACTATTAAATTCATTAAATAGAAATCATACTGATTGGTTTTGTGAGTAGAGTCAATGCATAAGATTTTGTTACAGTTTTTTTACCATCATTTCTTTTTGTTCGGCTGTTTGTAAGCCAATTACTAATGAATTGTTTGGCAATTTTTTTACGCTTTTAGAACCTGAAACCATATCTTGTCCTTGAGGTTTATACAAAAGAACACAATTATAAGTTTCATTTTGCAATTTATTAATAATAATATCTACAGAAACAGCATCTTTCTTATGGGGCAATGAAAGTAATTTCAAAGAATTAACATAATACGATAGGTTTTTTTTTTTTGTCAAAAAGGATTCTTTAACAAAATAAGTTACCTCGATCATTCCTCATTTCTCTGTTCCCACGAGCATATTCCAGTATTTTAGATTTCTCAATGCCCATTTGAAGGTTAGCTTTAATAAATTTGCGACAAGGTTTGTTTTATTGGTTAAAAGTTTATGTTTTGAGGCCTTTAATTCATGATTATGCTTTGAAAAGGTCTTAAAAATGATATTTTAACTGTCTCAAAAACAATGAAGCAAGCAGGACATTCAGTTGATGGTATTAAGCCTTTAACATATTTTCAACTATTTTTCTTATTAAATGGCTTTCATATTATGGACTTAAAACTGTAATATGAATAAACATTTGTTTTAGTTGTTTTATCACCAGTAAGTTTTTTTAAAAGAAGAAGAAAAAGTCCTAGAACTCTCATTTTCTAGCCATAATTGAAAACTTAACTTATCTTCTAAATTTATTACATTCGTCGTCATATTTATTCCATGAACTTCTTTTCCATGTGTCAAGTACCTAAATTTACACTTACACTCAGAATGTGGACAAAGATAAGGCAAACTTGAATATGAGCATCATTCCGTATGTTTCTGTAATTTTGATATATATATAAAAAACTTTTAAGACAAATACTACATTCTAATACTGCTTTTTTCCTTTCTTGACCGATCCCTTTTTTGTCATTCTTATTTTCAATAGCGGCATATCCTTCGCATATTTTACGGTACTTAGAAAAAGATTGTGAAGTAAAATATGTATTTCTACACAATATGCAGCATTTTGCCTTTTGTAAATACTATTGTCACATTTATTCAACATTTTGATGTACGTTATCACAATCAAAACCTTCCTCCTCGTTTAAATTATTACTTTCAGCTATATAAATTTTAAAAGATTTATTCTCGACTTTGGATGATTGGGACACGTATAATACTAAAGATTCACTTACCTAATGTTTTTGTAATTGATCCATTTCGTTTGTCAATTTTGATCCCAGGGGGAAAAAACAATAATCTAGCTAATGTGTTAAAAAAAATCTGGAAATAAAAAAAAGCAGAAAATTAAAACACACATGAAATCAATCAACAATAAAGAACAGTGAAATAAAAAAAATATAATATCACAATATCAAGAAAATAATCAGTATCAAAATGATCAACCACGTATTTATACCACCGATCAGCATCAAACCTCTCTTGACTGTAATTGGGCTTGGCTCAATAACAAACCGTATGGTTAACTTGGCGATCTACAAAAAGAGGCCAGAAATATCGTACTAGCAACCATTGTATCGTTGCCACGCAAAAAAGTGAGCATTACACGTCCTAAATCGTTCCTAAAACCTGTAAAAATTCTAACAACGCTTATGGTTACCAGAAATCAGACTTGGCATATTACCCAAGAGCAATCTGTAAGATGTTACAGCTAAAATTTAAAAAAAAAAGTGAAAGACGTAATTTATCGATTCTTTGTATATGCAAGCGTAACTCTGCTTTGAACTGATGGCTCCGAAGCCGCGATACACAGAAGGTTAGTTTAATTTTTTTTTTTTCATGCTACATAACTTACAAGAAAAACAATTTATTGTTTTAAATTATGCCATGTTCCAGTATTTTACGTAACTTACTAAAAAAATTGAATATGAAATAAATATGTGAAATGTGGGTTGGAATGTAATATTTGCTTCATGAGAAATTTATCATTAAAATATCAAAACATGCACAAAATGCTTTTATTTTACAAAAAGTATCCTTAAAGGTTTTTTTTCCATAGGAACTAATTTCAGTGTCAATATTTTTTTAGCTTTGCAAGTTTTTTGTTTAGAGTTTTTCAGTTCAAGCTTTAATGTTTCTGGAAGTCATTGTCGATTGTGTTCCAATTTTTGTCATTTCTTACCTGCATTTTCTTGCTTTACATTTCATATAAACTTTACTTTTTCCCAATGTCAATCATGTTAATTATTGCTTAAGATTTCTGTGAATGATTTGATTACAATTATATTTTTTAACATTTGTACATTTATACCCTTGAGTCATCTGATGAATACATTTCATTCTTGAATTTTCTGTAAAAATATTTCAGAATATCAAGTTACATAAATATTTAAGTAAATCACCTCAATCTCGCTCATCTGTGCTATGTTATTACAACCTAGTCTAATTTGTGATATATGTTGATTATGTCTTAAAGAATTTATTATACTCAAGGTTTGAAAGATTTATTTTAACTTCATTAATTTGTTTGATATATAGTATTTTAATTTGTATAAATATATTTCTCAGGTGAAAAAGTTCTTTGCTTTCATGGACCCTTACTATATGAAGCAAAGGTATGATTGATTTTTTTAAAATATATTCTTTTTTTCAAAGTATATATATATTTGAAATTAATATATGTTTTCCTTTTTGTTTTGCTAGTGTCTAAGAGCACAGTTTAAAGAGAAGCACATGAAATATTTCATCCATTACAGTGGATGGAACAAAAAGTATGTTTTTTCATTAAAAATCATTTTACTATCCAATATATTTTCATTCTTCGACTTAAAGTTGTAACTGTTCATACTTTTTGAATTAATTCATTTGAATTTTTTCTTTTATATTGCTAAGCAATACCAGTTGTTTAAAAAAGTATTTTGATATTGAATTCATTTGCATCGGAACATAATTAAAAAACTTTATATAACATATCTTGGGTGGATCTTAAATTAGCGTACTTCTTGGCGGCCGGGAAAAATTCAAAAAGGCGATAAATTGCCAATTTGGTAACCCATCCAAAAAAATCGTAAAATCGTAAAAATCTTGTTTTTGTGGTAACCCTACTATGAAAGGGGATCTTGTTTCTATTCTGAGGATCGATTTATTCTATTTCTATATATTCTTATTTATATTATATATATTTTAATTCTTATTTATATTATATA
>BMAW01045022.1:916913-952730 GCA_019974015.1 Nephila pilipes
TAATTCTTATTTATATTATATATATTTTAATTCTTATTTATATTATACTATATATATTTGAATTTTATTTCTTATTTATATTATACTATATATATTTGAATTTTAATTCTCAATTATATAATATTATACTATTTATCTTTGATTTATTTTAATTGTTATTAATGTTATACTATTTATATTTGATTTAATTTAATTCTTATTATTTTTTATTTTATTATTAATTATTTTTATTATATTATACTATTTATATTTGATTTATTCGAATTTTATATATCTCTATATATTTCTTATTAATATTATATTATTTATTAGTTATGCTTACTTAATTATATTATTTTTTAATTTATTTAGTTATATTACTTAATTATTTTACTTTTTAATTTATTATTTATTACTAATTTAATTAATGCCGAAGAAAGCATTGTGAACGATGATACGTTTAGAGATTTCCTTCACGCGATCGTCATAGTTTACCCGCCTGATCACAGACATCCCTCCATCATAATGTTAGTTCTTTTTTCACGTTTTTTAAAATTATTTTCATGTTTTCCACAAATGCTGATTTACAACGTTTTTTTGTCTTTCGGTCATAATTTCACTGTATTTCTTACCTTTTTTCAACATTTCGTAGTTATGTTATATATAAGAATATGTATTGTAAAAAATCTTATATTTATTTTAAATTTATTTTATACAATCTTAAATATATTTATCTAAGTCTTATTGTTTCAAGTAAAATTAAGATCTACCCTATTTCTTATTTTAATGTTTGCCACAAAATGCTGATTTAATACGTTTTTTATCTATCGGATAAACTTTCACCGTTTCTTTAACATTTCTACTGCTTCGGCTCATGTTTTTCTATATTTCACAGTTAACATGTTTTTTGTCCAACGGTCAAAACGCCATCTCGATTCCGACTTAAGACTTAGAGAATTCCGTATTTGGCGCCACTTTGGCACGATTTTAAAAACGCGCCAAGAAGTACACTAAATTAGGAATTTACCCATATCTTTCATTCAATTTGTTTTTCATTTAAGCTTTTCATGTTATTTATTTAAGATTTTTAATTAATCCTTTTTAGAGTAATTTGTGAAAAATTGTATTTTTAAATCTTTTATTTTAATCTTAACAATGATAAAAAAAAAAGATTATTATGTGACCATGTATTAATGAAACAAGGAAAGAGTTTTGGAGGTTGGAATGCAGTTTAACCCACACCCTTGAAATATTTGGTTTACGTCAGAGGTCAGCGACTTTACAGCCGTTTTATAACAAACCAATCTATCGATATGATTCAGGATGCCACACAATTGTAAATATTTTAAACAATTTGATTCTTGCAAAAGTGCATGTAGGAAGAGAGTCAAGAATTCAGATTGAGTGTTATATATATATTTATTAAGCATCATTTAAAAGTATTTATTAACATAAAAATAGACAACATAAAATCTAACTATTCCTTCAACATAAATAAAAAAATTAAAATTGTACAATATTATGTATTATGTATCTTTTAAACGTATTTATTGAAATAAAGAACAACATAAAATATAAGTATTCCTTCAATATAGTTAAATAAAAAGCTAATATTTTAATGCGAACCTTGTGTCTGTTCTGCTTAATATTGCTGTATCAGGGGTATAATATGTGACTTTTAATTGGACTGATGATTCTGAATCTTCAGTTGTTAAACAATTTTATGGACTCAAAATATGTTTCATAATGAGAAAAGATTTGTTTACATAAATGTGTAGAGCGGAAAGTGAAGCACATCCAGTTTTCTTCAAACAATTAAATCTCTTTGTCAATGACATCCAGCAATTTAAAATAGTTGTGGATTAATTGTTGAAGTTATTTTCCATTTTTTTGCAATTCCATAAATTTTGCTTTCCATATTCTGAAGATGTTAGTTCAATAGGCTTCATTTCAACATTATCAATTTCCATACACTTAAAAATTGACAACTCAAATGGGGGTATTAGTGGGTCTATTAATTCTGGTTTGTTTAGGAAGGAAAATGTAGGCATACAAGCTTAAAGTGTTCGTATCTTTTGAAAAATTCTTCCTTAAGTGCTTTAATGTAGGTTTGGAATTCATCTTTGTCTATGGTTGATGTACTTACAAGCACTGTAATGCTTGGGAAGTATTTGTAGGTACTAGTTTTAATATGACAGGACAATATATTTAATTTTTTAGCAAAGCTTTTACAATATTCAAAAAGTTTAAGCACTGTTTGGCCTTTTCCTGGAAATCTTATGTTCAATTCTCAGTTATGTTATGAGATGTTTAGTTAGATCAGTCGGAAACATCATCATTGTTTAACCATTCTTTATTGCTCAATTTGGCAAAATATTGTTCCTTCTCATAAAGAAAAATTGTAATGTGTTGCATACATGACACAATTTTATTCAAGACATTACTTCGTCTAACCAATGAACATAGCTGTATTTGGGGAAATCCACATTTTCACTTTCCATTTCTTCTAAAATTGGTCAAAACTACCTATGTACCAATGAAGAATGATACACTATGAAATTAACTATTTTAACAACAGTGTTCATTACAGAAATTAAGTGTTGTGACAAGACTTTTTCAATTAAACTTTCCTGATGTATTATGCAAGGGAAGTTCAATACTTTATGTCCAATAAGATTTTCAAGTTGTTTGACAAATCTTCTTTCCTTGCAAACCATTGTAGAAGTGCCATATGTAGTTACACAAAATATTTTGATTATATATTTTTTATTTTCAAAATAATTTATAAATGAAGGAAAAATATTCTGTGGCTTTGTTGTCTCAAGCAGAGGAATGCATAATTCTTCATAAAAGTCATCTTAATCACTCTCATACAATTACTGCAAGATGCTTATGCCATTTATATTGTTATTTTCTTCAAGAGCAATGCAAAAGCAAAATTTTCTTGTGATCCAGAATTCTATTTTGTCGTTACATTTTCTGCCATTTGTGTTATCTGTCTTTCAGTAGTTCACGCTGAAACTGGTATTTCTTGAACTCAGTATAATATTGTTTGTAGATTTGGTGAATTACTAAACAATATTTCAACACTTTTTAAAAGTGTGTCCTTCTTATATTTCCCTTCTATGAAAGGTTTGCCTTTGGCAGGTAAGTAATGAGCATTTATGAAACCACTTTGGGTCAGAATAGTCTGGTTCCAATTATTTGACAAAAAAATGTACTGTATTTCCTATATCCAATAACAGCTCTTTTTATAACTTCACATTTCTCATCAGAGTTCTGAATCTAGTCTGATGTTTAGTTTGAAAATGTCTTTACCCATTTGACATGCAACAAATGATGCTTTCGCAACATAACACGCATACAGCATGATCCTTTTGTTGTAAAAACCCATATTCATTCACCCAAGAGTCTTGAAAATGGAGAACTGCTTGCTTAAATATGTAGGTATAAATTGTCACAATAATTAAATAAAATGCTAGTCTTCACAATGAAACTAAGATTGTTTTGTAAAGTTAAAAGTAAACTATAGCATGTGATGTGCATCAAACTAAATTCTGCTTTCGACTAAAATCATACTCGATACTTGTGAATAATCAAATAAAAGGTGACAAAATTTGGGAGATGCAGAGAAGGGAGACAGGGCAATTTATTTTTATCTGATAATTGTACCACTGATAATTGTACCACTTGCCATAGGTTGCCAATGCCTATTCTAGATGAATAACTTATGTAATTTTTAAACTTATTAACATTCCCCTCCCTCTCCATTAAGTCTAAAATGTGTTCCCAGTTTTAAGCCTCAAATAATTATTTCATTTGCAGCTGGGATGAATGGGTACCGGAAAGCCGAGTGTTAAAATATAATGAAGCTAATCTCCAGAAACAAAAGGAACTGGAAAAGACTTTAAAGTAAGCTTAATTTTTTTGTATATTTAGAATAATTGAAAGGAATTTACACATTTTTTTTTTTAATCCTTTGCATCTTATGATTTCAAGATTTACTTGTGACTATGTTTTAATAGAATTTCTTAAGTTATTTGGGGAGAGATGATCTAGTATGTTAGTGTTAAAAGTGAAAACTTTTTCAGAAATTTTTAGTAGTAATTTTCTATTATTAAACAATATTAAATGTAGGTTGATGTGCGTAACTTAAGAAGCTGGCTGTATTTTATTAAACAAACACGGATATACTTGAAATGTTCCTGAATATTTATTTTTATTTTAAACAAATGTTATATCTAATGAAAAAATAATTGTTTGATGCTTACACATAGACATTTGTTTAACAATAAAAAAAAAATTATCTTAAAAATAGAGACAGGGTTAAAAATATGGTTTATTTTTCTTCATATTTATCATCATAATTACTTGTCACCTTAATTACTTTTGAAAGAATGCACTTTTTGATTATAATGATTTTATCTCAGTGGAATTAGAAAAAAATATTTTGATTTATACTATAATTGTGAAAAAGAATTAATTTTGTTACATACTTGGGATAAAAAGTAAATGATTAAGCATTGATGGGCATTTTGGAATTTAAATTATTGCTTAGTACTTAATTCCTGTGTAATTATTTTATCAAGATGTCAGTAATGCTAATAATAATTTAAATTAATTTTTGTTTTTGCAGTATGTTTAAAAGTTAAATGATATAAATGAAATAAATTTATTATAATCATTGAATCTTATTTTTATATGTGAAAATATTCCACATGATTTTTGCTTTTGATAAATGTCTTTTATATAGTTAAATTAATTATTTTTAGTTTTCAGTTTTTTTTTTTTTTTTTAATATTTTGTGTATATGTTTCTAGTTTAAAGGTAAAGTTTTGTAAAATTTGATTTTTTGCTTGGAAAATTTGTTCTTCATTGAAATATTTTATTTAAGATTAACTATTATTTACTTCCAATTTTAAAGGAAGTGCAAGAAATCTAAGACTATCAAAATGATTGTTAAAAAAGATCCGGAGAAAGAAGTTACACCCCTTGCTACAATTGACAAAACTCCTAAACAAAAACTTGAAAAAAAACCTTCAACATGTATGTTTCAGTTTGAATTTTTCTTTGATAATATGAATTCGTTTTATGATGTTTAATTTTCTTATTATATAAATTAAAAGTTTAAAAATGTAACTCATTAAAAATATTACATTTCTTTGTTGAAAATAAAGTTATTTAAAATACTTAAATTGCTGCTGGTTTTATGTTTTAATATAATAGGAACATTTCAGAAGTTCAATTTGCTATAAACAATAATTTACTATACTTATGAGAAAATGTAAAATAAAGACAATATTAATATTACTTAGAAATATCTCATTTTAATTTTGTATTAAAACAGTTTATTTAGTTAATAAAATGAAACTTTATTTAAAAAATGAATATTTGAAATTTAGAAATTTACAAAATTTCATGTAGGAAATAACCAAGAACTCTTTCCCTTTTCAATTATTTTTTCAAATGAAGTAACTTTAACTTATAATTTTTAAAATGAAGGTAACTTTTATTTATAATTTTTAAAATGAAAGTAACTTTTATTTATAATTTTTAAAATGAAGGTAACTTTAACTTATAATTTTTCTTGTAAATAAATTAACTGAAAAAAGTTTGAAATCATATGATTTAAGTGGGAAAGCAGAAGTGTTAGATAATTAAATATTTAAATCTACAGAATAATATTGACCTTTTTTTTTATTGCATGTGGAAAAATTGCTTGACATATCCTGTATTATTTTCTGAAATTATTTAAGTATTTATTAAGTATTTTTTGCAATTTATACAGTTCTCTTATGTATGTCTACATGTACAATATAATTCTGCATTTTTTAAGAATTAGAATGACTTTATTTGTGATTGTGATTTACTTTATTTTATGTTGAATGAACAATAATGTATATATCTGTGGCATTCAGTGATAAGGGTGGAAAAAAAGCATGTTTTTTAAATTTATTAGAAAGCTTAAATCAAATGATTCTTTATCACAACTTAAAGTGGCTGCTTTTAAAATCAATGTTGTTTAAACTATTTTTAAGGAATTTGTTCACTTTTATTCAGTTCACGGGAAATAGAATTTTTTTTTTTGCTTCAATAAAAAGTTAAAACTATTTCCACACTTTATTTATTTATTTAACATGAGATGATTAATATTTGAGAAATTTAGCTCTTTACTTTTATTAAGCTGTAATAATTTTATATAAGTTTTGAAATATTCAACTAAGCATGTGTTAATTCTTTTAATAGTACCCCTCTCTGAAATTACTGTTGAACAACTGGAATTTAAAAGGAATAAACCCAAGGTTGAACTGGGTTTTGCTGTAAGTGTTCTCTGATTTCTTTATTTCTAGTTACAGATTTATATGTGATAGTTGACCGTAGTTGTTGGAGCAACAGCTAAGTATGTTGTGGGTTTGAGGACTTCTTTCACAGAAGACCATTATATGGCATATGGAGGGTTCTACCAGATTAATTTCAACTGAATTTTTGCATGGTGTGGGTTGATAATTTTTTTTATTAATGTCATTCAAATTGATATTCGTGATGGACCTTGTAATTTTGAACCACGCTCAAATGACAAAATCTGCGATGTTATCACATTCCCGTAACTTCCACACGATGCCAATGTAAAGACTTTGACCTTAATGACTAACATGCATCAGCCCTACTAAATAGTGGATCATCTGTGGTATCAGAACTTGAACCCATGACTTTATTGAAATAAGGAATGACTCTGGCCATGAGCTCATGATCATGACCACTCAGCTGCATGGTGTGGAAGCTAGCAGAGTGAGATACTGTGGTTGAAGATAGGAGAATGAAGTGGTACTACATGTAATTAGAAAAATAACTTTAGATCATAGAAAGCAAGGAGAATTGCATTATAGCATCATTATTATAAATATATATATAAATTGTGTCATTAATAGAATGTTGTGTAATTCTAAAGTAGCATGTTATTGTAAATGATATATTTCATTCTTTTGAATGAATGGACAGCTATTTACATATTTCTTTTTCTTTCCTTTAAAAAAATGTAAGCTATCCTAAAATCAAATAATATTTCATGTTATAATTCAATAATTTTATTTTTTAAATGCTTAAATTATTTTTGAGCTTAAAAATAATAATACACACACTGAACACTCACCACATACTCGCATAAAGTACAATTAAAATGAACAAAATTAAAAAAAAAAAGAATTGACTAGTTAAACAACAACAAATAGTCTAGAAAAATAAAAAGTGATTGACATAAATTTTAAAGATAAATTGATTTTTTGATTTCTAGCAAAATAAAGTACATATTCAGATTTGGGACCTAGTTTTATGGTATCAACTCTTTCCTATCGCATTTTTCTAGGCAATAAAAATTGATTTCTCCATATTGCAAGGTAATCAAAACAGCGTATGCAACATGTTAATCATAAAATTTATCTTAAAGAGTGTTTGTATTAAAAGAATTCTACATGTTCCAGAATTCACAAATTTGGAACTTTCATTGTTTCTTTTTCAAAAGAGATGAAATATTTAACAATAGTCATTTATATGCATTAAGGTATCATATATTATTTGCAAATGAGCAGAAACTGGACAATTTCAAAAATTGTTATTCAAATTCTCGAAAAAATTTGAATTTTGTTGTTACAGTTTATGCAATATAATTTATTTTATATATGGAAGAAAAGAATTACAAGGGTGGTTTAATAAGTCCTTAGAAAGTTCAAGGGATGGTGCTCATAGTATTGAAAATGGTTTGTTCTTAGTAAGTGACATTATTCACTAGACCGCTGTCAACTCTTAATTACTCAGATGCCTTTCGCATCTTAAAAATTCTTCATCATAACTTTTCTGGCTGTTCAGGTCATCCTCGACTTCTTTGGAGCAGAATCATCGGAAGCACCTCATTATTTTTGATTGTTGCTTGATTTCTGTTGTATAATGATAAATCCAGGGATTTCATCAAGTGGCAAAGCAATGCGGCTGCAATCCAATTTTGATTTGGTATCAAATTAAAACTAACTTGCGAATCAATGTCAAATTTGTTTGGGCTCTATTAAACAGATGGAAGCACCCAATTATAACAAGAATTTACCTTAATGATGCCATCTGTCTTGTGGTCGCGGTAGCCTTGTGGTCTCGGTAGCCTTGTGGTCATGGTTTCAGACTTGGCAGTTTCCGTCGAGTTGCAGGTTCAAGCCTTAACCACCAAAGCCCCTCTCTGTAACCAGGGCTGATGCACATTAAATCTGTCAGGGCCCAAAGTCCTCCTAATGGCATGGTGGGGAAGTTAGGGGAAGGGATTGCTAACTCGGGTGTTGTCCTCTTCACTTGAACGAGGTTCAAAATTATGAGGCCCATTGCCAATAGCCCACATGTTACTTCTAGTGCAACGTTAATAAAAAGCTAAAAACTAAGCTGTCATTTGTCTTCAAATACAAGTACTTTCTGAACCACCTTCATATCATAAACTCATCCAACAATAAAATGAAAAATAAGTGTTTTCAATATGTATATATAAATATAAGAATCTTAGATATAATATTATATAAGTATACTATTGTTATATTTATCATGTAATTATTTGTTTAGTAAAGTATGATTTGTTTTGACTTATCAAAATCCAATTAACTAATAAAGTTTGTGTAATAAACTATAGAGTTAATAAAACTTTAAAAATGTTTTTAGTTTAGCACATTATTTTCTCAAACTTCATGACAACTATTGTAAAAAAAAAGATGAATAATTGTATAGTTCTTTGTCTTTTTATTTAATATTTCATTAAATTTTCCTAGCTTTATAATGAAAAACAGTTAATTTTCTAACATTTTTTAAATAATTTTCATGGAAGTCATGAAATGCTACAAATTTATATTATCTAGTACAAATAAACTTTTAGTTGCCATTTTTACTAAACAGTTTTGATTAATTTTACATAACTTCGTAGGAAGATGTTGAAACTGAAAAGGAAATTAAAATAACTATTCCACCAGAATTACAATGTTGGCTGATAGATGATTGGGATCTTATAACTCATCAAAAGAAGGTAATTGTGTAATCAGAAATTGTTTTTTGTTTTGAAGTTATGTTTTAGGCCACTTTCTTTAACTAATGCTAGAGTTCATCTGTAATCTTAATATGTAGGATATTGTTAAACTTTTATGCATCATAATTTGCAGAATATTATTCCAAAATAAATAACTTGATCTCTCCCCACCCCCAAGTATGGAAATTACAATTTCAACACTGTGTCATGAGTAAGTTCTTGTGCTTATCCATTGAATTACTTAATGAGTCAAGCTCTTGTGTTAAGTGAATAAGCTGTGAATGGTAAAAAAAATAAAAGTTTAAACTGTGAGCCTCCCTTACAGTTTGAAAAAACTACATTAATATGAAATTAAATTAGTGATAGAAAATAAAAATTTAATGAACTGTGCTTGTGAAAAATAATTAAATTTAGTTTTGGAGAATTTACTGAACACTTCTTTTGAAATATAAAATTAAAAATCTTGAAACTCATAGTAGGGCCAATAAGAGGGCAGGGCAATTACTCAAACCCCTGACTGGCTTGAGCCCATGTTCAAAATCAATATTTTTATGTACTTACGAGTATTTGATCTAAAGTTTTGAAAGTGGAATAAAAATTATTTTGGGATTTATGTGCTATTTTTCTAATCTCACACCAAGTGGTTTGAAATTATTGAAGTCTATTGTGAAAGTGTGACTTACAGTGGCTTGAGAAGAAAAAAAAACAAACCTTTTGGTCATCTTGTATAATAACGCATAATTTAATTTAGAATGTAAGTGAGTGAAAAATATTTGCACTTTTTAAACTGGGTTGCAATGGTGAGGGAACCTCCTTTCCCATTTCTTTCACAATACCAGCTCAAAGGCGCATCGACTAGGTACACACATTGGTGTCGCTCTTTAAAATGACTAAATTTCTGTCTTTAAAACCAGTGTTCCTTTCGAAAATCTGTAAAATTAAATACCATGTATGTAAACTTGTTTAAGTATTTTCTATGTTTTTAATAAGAGGAACAAATTAAATGAAATGAAATATATTAAACATTCTGCTCTTATTTCTTTTCCTAATAGAGTGGAAACACGAGAACTCGAATTTCAAGGCAATCGCTAAAAATTTTGATCTAATAAGTTTCCAACGTAGCAAGGATTTTCAGATACAAAAAGTGTAATGCTACAATTTCAACTTACAAAGGCTTAATCTCTATTTAATTAGCTTAATCTTATATTTTTCATATTATAGAATCATTGCGAAATAAAAAATTTAACTTAAGTAAATTTATTGTATTTATATAATTATAATATACAATTTTACAGCTGCTAAAAGTTAGAAAACATCTGTTATCTTCATTTGAAATAAGGAATTCAAAAATTGTTTATGAATTGTCTTTCCCCCCAAAATTAAGTAATGGATTGAATAAATAATCCTCAAAATCACTACATCTTTCAACTTAGGCTCATTGTGTGTTCATAGCTGCTTTGGTATACTTATTTGATATTAATGATTCACAATCTGATGGATTGTCATCAGCATCATGAATTTTTTTAGAAAAAATTCAAGATTTAGACAAAAATTTTTTTTTATTGCTTTTTATTTAAATTTATTTTATTTTTAAGGCTTCGAGGAATTCATAGTGTAAACTCATTGCAGGACTAACTATTTGTGGAAGAATTATAAATGCATATGCAAAATTTTCATGTATTATTATGTACCTCATATAAATGCTTTTTTTTGTTTTCTTATTAACACATAATAAAAATGTAAAATTTTTGGAATTAGTTCATAAAATTAAAAATAATAAAATATAAATTAGATTGATTATGAAACAGACATTAATAGTTATGATATAACCAAAACTTGATTTGTTGGAATGTGCTATTCCAGTTCAGAATTGTGTATTGTTCTTCTAACGACCTAGTTTGAAGACTTACTTGTCAGGTCTTCTGACTAGGAGGAATTAGCTTTCCAGCAGTTAATTCATTCTGCAGATCTCCTTTCTGTGAAAAAAGCTAGCTCCTTCAGAAGAGTTTTTTTTCTCCACTCATTCCAATTCCCATTGAGTCATTCTTAATTTAGTTGATCAACTTTGTTCTTTTATTGCATTCTCTCCTCACTGCAGTGAGCACTATCACAGATTTGTTCATGTGTGCTTCTGTGCTCTTGTCGGTTAAGGACTGTGGGAGGAGAGTATGGGGTGGTGTTACTAGCCCTATTTGTTAATAGGGAAATTAAGTAGCTGGTGAATGGGTGATGGTGGCAAACATTTGCTTGCTTCGATGCAAAAGTAAAGCAGTCTTTGCAACACCTTTGGCTGAAGCTGAATGTGGCAGGCTTGAAAGTGTCTACAATATCTTCAGGCTTCTTCCTCAATGTACAACCTTGTGTTACAAAGGTTATCAGGAATGGTAATTTTGAATTACCATTATTATATCTTTGTTGCAATTTTTATAGTAGCTAAGTAATGCTTATGCAATCAAATGTATAATATTGTTAGCATGTATTTTGTTGTATTTAAAACTATTATATATATAATTTTACCATTAATTTTAAATTTGATTTATTGGTGATGTACTCTTATACGTATGTATCCTGCTCATTGGAATTTATTTAATGTAAACTTAGATATTTGCTCTAAATGATTTGATAATTTTCTTGAAATATTAGTCCACATGTTTTTTTCATCAATTTGATTAAGTTGTCTATGTGTCATTGTGAGCAAAATATATATTCCTTTTTTATTGGAAAATATATATAACTTATTGTAAGAAATTTGATTTTTAAATTTTAAAATTTTTAATGGTAAAAATCTTAGTTAAAAAAATCATTCAATTAAAAAAAAATCTTTCTTCTTATACATAATTTAAAAACCTTTAGATGCATATCAATTTGTAATGCATATCAACGTAAACAAAGATATTGTGTGTCTACAATAAAATGTAATAGTAACTTAAAATTTTATTTTACGTTTGTTTAGATTTTGCAATTGCCAGCTCGAATAACTGTTGATCACATAATTGCAAATTATGTGAGAGAAAAAGTGTCGGTGAAAGGGTTATCTCTAACAAAGTAAGTAATTGTTTTTGTTATGTTTGTGAAAAAGTTTCCCTTTTTAATGTTTTCACTGTGACATTTTTTTATTCTTTTCAGGGAAATTGCCATTGTTCAAATTACAAATCGAATTCGGGATTGTTTCAATGTTTTGTTGGGAAAAATGCTATTATATAAGTTTGAAAGACCACAGTATGCAGAGGTGAGTAGGTTAGAAATATATCTTTTAAATTTATTAATCTGGTAATAATTGAATTTTTTTTAAAGTGCATGTTTGTTTTTAGTAAATAGTTAAAAGAAGTTGTGATTTAAGTGTCAAACATTATAATTGTATATGTTGAATTTGTATTTTTGTTTGAACTTTGTTTAAGGGAGACTTTGCTCAACTTAATATATTCTTAATAATAAAAAGTTCTATATATTTTTACCTCAGTTCTGAATTTTTAACTGAACTCATCTTTTATAAATTACTGAATTTCTCCTTTTCTTTTTTTGCTACTTAAAGACTGTTTTAGAAATTTCATGAATACTACAATAAATTGATTCTTTTTTTGAAAATATGAATACCTTATTAAGCTCTTATATTTCTTTCTATTCTTTTCAGCATAAAATAAAACTTTATATTTTATATAAATGTTTCTGTTTTTAAATAATATATTTCTTCTTTCTTAGAAATAAAGCTTTACATAGAATGTGATTGCCATAACAATCTTGCTTGTTTAATTTTATACATATTTATATTTCGTATATTTTCTTAAGTTGAGGAACAGTGAAATCCTAGTTCAAATTATTTAACTATTTCTTCATTGCCCTAATGACTCTTTGAACACTGTAAGCACCTAACAAAACCTTGCTCATCTTAGAAATAACTTTGATTATTAGTGATGTTTTAGCAATTGATTTTATCTGAACTGAACTAAAAAAAAGTAGGTATGGGTTCTGCTGAATGAGTTGATTTCTGAAACTTATTTTATAATATTTCGGTGATCTTTAAAATTTAAAAAACATTTAAAAGAATATTTGCATTTGTGAATAAGGTTATGTTACTTATCTTTTAGATTTGATTCTTTAATTATTAAAAATTGTTTATAGATTTTTTTAAGTCAGTAATTAAAAATTTAGAGATGTAATCCTATAATGCATTGCTTCTGTCATCAAATTACATGTTTAAATCTTTTAAGATTAATACAACTATAGCTGCATTTAGTTATCCATTTAATAGCTAATAGTGAAATAAAAAATAAACCTGAAATTCCCTGAAAAAAATTCAATCATTTTAATATTTCATATGCAAGTTTCATTATAACATGACTGCAGAGATGAGTAAATTTTTCTAACTAATAACTGTTAATGGTTAATATTGCAGGTTTTTAGTCTTATAAAATAGTTAAGTTTTGGGACTGTTATAATTTTCTCATCAATAGAATTCAGTGAAGACACTGCAAATTAATAGTGTTTTGACATGCTTAAAGATCTTGTGTATAATTACATTCAATAGAGTTGATTAAAAGAATTGAGCTACATGTGTGTAGTCATATTAAATAATAGGACACCACTCTAAAGCTGTAAATCAAAAATGGCTCTGAATAAAGATGCTGGCTGTGATGGTAATTACAAGGTCAACATCAAAGATATATGCAGCCTTTTAGCTTACCTTGGCCATATTGGAAAAAGATAAAATGTTTTGGGCCATATATATATATATATATATGCACACACATATAAAATACACTAATTCTAAAGATAGGTAATAAGCAAAAAAAATTGGTGAAATAGATAATTAATATATTTAAGTAATTAACTGAATTAAGTAAGGGAAACTTTGTTAATTTTTGGATTTTTTTTATCATAAAAAGGAAAAAAACACGAGTGCTACATGAAATTAATTGTAATTTTGATATCGTTTTTTGAGATGCTAATGTTTCAATATTTGATTTCATTGAAGAAATTGTAATTTTCAGTGAGTTTTGAAAATGCTTATCTGATATTTCAGTTCTTATTTTATTCTCTGCATGCTACATCTTTGAAATCAGCTAGTCACAAATAAGAGCACTTCAAAATAGCAGTGATGTAAGCAAGGCATGATCACAGAGAAAGGGTTATTTTTCTTGTAGAAGATATATTGTATCAAAGAACATTCTTGAAATATAGATCATTCTAAATTACATTGTTTTGAACTTACAACTTTGTAACTTGTAAAAAGTTACAAAGTTGTAAGTATTGTGAAGTATTTTCAATAGTATTTTTTAATTTATATCTTGTTAAGTATGTAAGTTTAATTTTTTTGCTGGGCTGCATTTATAAGTGTCTTAAACCACAGTTTAAATAAGTTTAAGAAAAACAAATGATTTAAGTCTATTCCAAAACAACATTATCTGCCTTACAATATGTCATAGCTTTTTGTATGCCTCTTCTGATACTATCATTTTTCATTACTTGCTAGAGGGATGCTCACTCTTATATCACTCTTTATTTAAGCCATCAGTCTTTAACTCCTTATACATTGCTAAAGCTATTTGGAATGGTATTTTGCTTAATCATTTTAGTTGCACGTTGATTGGTATCACATAATATTCACAGAAGTCCTAAATAAGTCATCTCTCCTCATATCTTTGATTTGTGAACTCTGGAGTTGACTGTTTTGCAGAGGTTCCCAGTTATTAATTTGGGGTGTTGTTTCCTTTGATAGTAATTTGTCTGTAGTAGTCCTGTAAATACGTTGGTGTCTTCTCTAACTATTTGTGTTGTCTTTTACGATACATATTCTGATTCCATTTTTCAGCATGAAAATGCCAGCTTAAATGTGATTTTGCATATCTCTAGAACATACTTGGCCAAGCTGTAGCTTGTGAGCTGCTTGCAACTCTAGCCAAAGCTGAAAAGATATTGTTAACCCAGATTTTTTTAATGCAAAAAGGAAAAATTAATGATTATGCATAATCCAATGAAAATAAAATTCTATGTATTTTATTTCAAGAATTTTTTTAAGAATTCAAAATTAATGTATGAAATTGTTTTGCTGCAGTTAAAATAATTATAAATCTTCTAAAATTTAAAATAATTTGCTTAAAGATATCACACTCACATGATCAATAACAAATATACACTTTATTTAACTATATAAAAAAACAGGTATACATCTAGAATATGGAGCAACTTATGGTGCACCTGAGCAATGTTGGATGAAAATATAGGTCTTGTTGATTCTTTATAAAGCATTTCCAAAATTTGTTGCTAGTCAAAATATCCTGTATTAAAGAATACAGCATGTAAATTGATTATGATATTTGTATTACCTATTTCTGTGAATCTTGGTATTCAATATTGAAATTTATTAAATCAAGATACTATTCTTTCATATGAACATTTCACTGACATTATTTATATGGCACTAACAAATTATGGGCCAGATTTTCAATGATTAGTAGCCAACATACTTACACATACAATAATGTATCTATAAATGAAGAGAAAAAGTTTTTGTAAGTATTTTCAATGTATTGAAGTGTATTTTTAAAATAAATTATAAGTGAAAATAAAGATAGTGAAATTTAAATATTACTTAATTAAAACATTAGTTAACATAACATTGTCTAATTGCAGCTATCAAAATTCTGAATTAAGGATTCTCAACTTTTGTTGGTATTTAGTTTGGTCAAGTATGCTGTAGAAGATTTTTGTATGGTTCAAGCCTTTTTTGGCTAGCAAGATCATCAGATCTTTTCCTAGGACTTGTTCTTAGTTATAAAAGAACAAAAATACAAATATTAAAAAAGCCATGTAGTTTTGTAAAAGGGCAGAATTTTGTACTAAAATTTATGAAATTGCTTAAAAATTGAATTATCTTTATGTGAATAGTAATTTTTCTCTTAATCAATGAAAGTTTCTCTTTACGAATAAGGAAAGCTGTAAAATAGTTCTGTGATTAATCATTTAAAACTTAATAAATAAGCAAATTGCATGCAAGATGCTTGTCAAGATTTATAGGTAAAGCACAGGACAGAATCTTTTTAGAATTATCATTGCCTTTGCTAATAGAAGGTTTTGGGACATGGCGGAGGAATATTTGCAAAATTTATTGCAGAGTGAGATTAGGATTGTGCATCCTTCTGTAATTGTGTATACAGCCCTTCATTGCAACTAAGAATTTTTGTTACCAATTTGTGATTGAGCATTCTTAGTGCAACTGCTAGTTATTGCTATGTTCTGTGGTCTTAGAATTGTTTAGTACATAAATAATATTTTCTCCCATCTGTATATATATTTTATGCATATTTTATTTTTCTGAAAACAGACTCATGATTTTTTTATATTACTTTTCTTGATTTTGTAGGCGTGGGCATGCTCATAAAACTCTATTTGTCAATCGATCATAAGTTGATAATTATATCCAATATGTAAATTTAACTGAAGAATAATTTTTTTTTAATGATTAGGTTACATTTCATCATTTTCTTGATTCTTTGAGTACTGGTAACAGACCTTTGAAACAACAATATAAAATTGTAACTGTATTGTAAATTAAAAATTGTGACTGTGCTAATCTAATGGTCATTGTTTTCATCGAGTTGTGAGTTGGAGTCCTGATGCCACTAATGATCTACTGTGTGTAAAGGCTGATAAACTTTAAACCTAGTTAGGTCCATTGGTGTGGTTTGAAGAGGGAGGTGTCAGGTCTTGGGTATTGTTCTCGTCACTTGACTAGGGTTTAAGTTACGAGGTTCCTCGCAAATAGCTCTAGTGTTGCTTCACGGTGGAATGCTAATCAACAATCACTGTAAATTAAATATTATGATCTGTGGCATAAGTTATTATTTTTATTTTTGTTTAGCAATGTTGCATTTTATTTTCTGTTACTGCTGCTTTTATTTTGATTTAATTTAATTTAGGTTATTAATAAATTAAAGTATTTAAGTTATTTTTAATAGTTTGTGTATACAGTAGGCTATATTATGTACTTAAAATTATTAGAACAAAATCATGGAAATTTTTGCATTTGTAATAAAAATTGTTAAAATTTTAGTAAACTCAATTATTTAAAAATTTGTCAAGCTGTTTGGATGGGCTTAGTATGTTATATGATTAATGCAAAAGGTTATGTTTAGTTATATGATTAACAATTAATAAATATTGATGCAATTTAACTTATTATGTTGATGATAATTTTCATTTGATGATATTACAGAATTGTGGTATTTATTTATAAATATACTTCAAATGTTTTGTGATACTTTTTAGATGTTAGCAGAATACCCAGATTTGAAAATGTGTCAAATATATGGAGCTACACATTTGCTAAGAATGTTTAGTAAGTTTTTCATTATTTTTCTCTGAGTTATGTGTATTTTTATAAGGTTGGAGCAATTTCTCTCCGCTTTTATCTATTATCTTTGTACTTTAAATTCTTATTTTTTATTATATTTTTAATTACTCTCTACTGTAGTTACATTTAAAATAGTATTTATGGTTTAAGCATTTATAAGGCCTACATTTATGTTTTTTATTTACTTTTTATTGCTCCTGTAGATACAAATGTTTCAATTTATGTAATGACACGTAATCTATTTGATTGTATGATTGTTTTTCATATCATTAAGCTTAAAAAAAATCTGTAAGATAACCAAATTTAACAACACTCTACAAAATCAAGGAACTAATTCCTTGCATCTAATTGTAATGTATAAAAATTATAATATATATATTATGTACAAAATTATAATTATGTAATATATCATAATTTAATAAAAAAATTATCTCATAATGGATAAAAGTATATTAATTTTTTTAAATACTTTAAATTCTAAATAAATTTAAGTAATTCTTTATAGATTTAAGATTTTTTTTTTGTATATTGTGTTTTTGTATATGTATATGCATGAATTTTATCATTGTCATTATTTTGTGTATATGTGAATTTTATTTGAAATAGATATGTTTACAAATTAGTTTAAACCTTTCATAGACACAGCCCTTCAAAAGTTAGGGTACCAGTAACTTTTGGGGATAATTTTTAAAAATATGTAGATGATTTCTTGAATTTTTGGCTGCATGCTACCTATATATATATATATATATATATTGTATTTTCTATTTTAGCTTAATATGTAATTTATAAATTAAATAATAATTTTAAAAGCAATCCCATTTTAAAAAATAAATTAATCCTAAAATTTTTAATAACTTTTAAAAAAATTGAATTTTTAATGGAATATGTTGTTTCCTACCCATTATGCATAAATAGTAATGCTTTTCTGCTTAAATATTAACTATTAAGACTTTAGAATAAACGTAGAAGAATGTATGGGGAAACAACCCTTGTTGCAGTTCATCACTTTGAAAGAGAATTTAGACGAAACTGTTTATCAAAACCAAGTCAGGATAACAAGGTGGCCTTTAAATTTATTAAATGTCTTCATCAAAAATGTATTGGTCAACAAACTTAGCTTGGCTAAGCATTATCAACCCCTAGAAGGCATTGATTGCAAATAGCATTGACATTGGGATTTCACTAATTCTGTTATGATATTGATAGCTTTGACCATTTAGGTCCTTCTATTGAACATAAGTAAGTCAGCAAAGTTTCCTTAACAAATTCCAATCCACACCACTGTTCCACCTCCTCTGTAACTGTCTCTTTTAATCATATTGATTGTTGTAACTGGTTCCCTGTTCTCTTCTGATCAGATTATAAAAGAATAACTTTTTACTGTGAAATAGCACTTATTTAACAAGGTTAGTGATTATTATTATTGCTTCATTCAATTGATGAAATTTCTAGTCATATCAATTGGGCACTTCTCTGAATTTAGCTTAAAGCATCACATCAACACACATAATTGGCTGTCTTGTATCTCCGAGCTGTGATAGTTGAATCTCTCCTTCTCTTGCTCCAGTCAACTTTCCATTTCTTCTGACAAAAATTGCTATAAAAAAATCTTTGGTAAGTGTTGTAACATGTAGGTAACTTGAAACAGCCACCTTTGAAAAAAAAAAAAAAACTTCAGATTCAATTTGATTCCAAAGTTGTTATATCACACTTTAAAAAAAAACATTGAGCTATCTTAGCTTAAGATAAAACTTTTTCTGTTAATTTGAATTGCTTTTCATAAAAAATCCCAATAATGACTTCTACATGAGCGCAATTACAATATTTTGAGTTCATAAGTTGAAAATTATAAAATTTTTGAATAATTAAAATTTTTTAAAGACGTTTTATTTGAGAAAATTCTTCTGATATTGATGATTTTTTAAGAAGTTTCATCATATGTGCAATTTTTTTTGTTTATCTCAATACTAAGATGTATTATATTTCATAAAATCTCATTTAGTCAAAGAAAATGGTTTTATCAGAGCAGGACTGGGAAAACATTGTACCTTAAATTTTGGAAATAAGTCTGATTTTGTTGCATTTTAAGGTGTTAAATATATTTTAAAACAATGGTAGTTGTACTTGTAATACAATTTTCTCTTTGATATGATATAATTGTTATGCTATTTTAAAACTGTAACTATATAGAGTATTGGAAATTTTTCCAAAACTGCAAAATATTTCTAAATTTTTATGCAATAACTTGTATAAATTTTTTTAAATTTTTATACGTAGATTGCTATTTGTAGTTATTATTAACAAATATCCATGTAAATTTCTTAATTTTTCCTATCTTTATGTCATCAACTGTATATGTCATTCAGTACTGTCAAAATGAGTGAACAACTATGTTATTTCTTATTCACCAAGTAATGTAGTAACAATATGAGATTTGAAATTTCACTGTTGATTATAATTTTTACTATTTTTAGTTGTTTGAAAGTTGAATAAAAAGAAAAAGAAGGAGCTGGCACAGATTTTGAGAAAAAGATTTTCTATTTCTAGTTCAAGAATTTTTAAGAAAAATTCTCATTAAGGAATTTTGGTATTTACCATCTTTTTAGTAGGATTAGTCTTAAAACATGAATCAATTCCTTCTGAAATTTTATCTACATTTCATATACCTTTCTTGCTAGGGTTGGGTTCTAAAAGAGTCACATTTATCAAGATATCTATTCTATTACTGTTCGTACTGATCACATTTGAATGTCACAATTCTCAATAAAATGTGATGTGTTAATTTTTCATAAAGATAATTTTCAGATAATTTTATTAATGCTTGGAAGTAGATTATAGTATCTCTCTGTATATCTCTTTCTATGCTCGTTTTATTCCCCCAGAAGTAGATGTAGTAAGAAACTTCCAATTTAATGAATGCCATATATTGACAAAATACATTATACCATGTTTAAAACATTTCTCCAACCTTTTCTGCTCTTTTTCACAGTTTGTTCAATAATTGTCTTGATTTCTTAGTAAAAGGAAGAAATAGATGTAGTGCCTTTTCTTTAAAAAAAAAAAGTTTTTAAGTGAAAATTGACAACATTGTTCATATTAGTCTCCTGTTTTCTTTGTGAGAAAGGTATTGAACAAATCTTGACATTGAGACTTAATGTATGACTCTTTGTTAATAAAGATCTCCTTAGGGAGAGACCTTTCTTATTTCTTCCTTAACACTCTGGAAATTCTTTTAAACAATTATATGGAGTTGTCAAAAATAGTAGAAAAGGAAAAAAAAAAATATTTTTCTGATTTCTATAAATATAAAAGGTTAATTCAGTAATATCATGTGGCCAAATTTTAAAAGGCTAAGAATCATTTCACTTTAATTTATACTCACTTAAATTATGAGGTATGGTTATTAAATAATGAGACTGATGTTGTAAGATTTTATTTTGATGTCATACATATTTACTTATTGTTACATTCAATATACATCCCTCCTCTATCCCTAAAATGCTCCATGAGAATCTTCCATTGTTTGAAACAGTACTGGAAGTTGTCTTCTGTCAGTTTCTTCAGGACATGTGCACAGCTTCAATAGAAGCAAATCTTGTTCCTTTTAATGCAGATTTCACATTTGGAAACAGAAGTTGCTAACCTCAAGATCTGACAAATTAGGGAGATGGTCTAACTCTGAGATGCTGTACTTGACTAGAAACTTCTTGATAGATAATGTGGAATGGGCCGGCACATTGTCTTGGTAGAAAAATTTGTTGTATGGATTCTTTGTCAATTCTTATTGTCTCGGCAATCGCATAAATACTTAACCAACAATCAGATCAAACCAGATTACTGATTTTTTGATATTGTCATCTGTTTTTGAAGTGGGAAGGCGACCCGGGTGTGAATAATCTTCAACAACATCTCTGCCATCTTGAAAATGCTCAAACCATTCAAAAACATGTGCACGCAATAAACATTCATTGCTATAAACTTTTTTCAATGAATAATAAGTTTCAGTTACAGTTTTTCCAAGTTTCATGCGAAATTTCACAAAAATTTTTTACCCCCTTTTCATTTTTCCAGTGGGGAAAAAAAACTAATGTGAATGAAAGGTAGGGATATACAGATTTGTTTACAGAAGCAAGAGGCATTCAATAGAGAAGGCTTCACGCTAAACAGCTATCAGTCTCTGGTGTTTGGCGCATGCGTACTTCTTCTGTAGCAGCGTCAGTCTCGTTATTTAATAGCCGCATTGTGTATATACCGCTTAAAATTATCTGCTCTCAGTTCCAAAGTTTTTACTGAAGATTTAAATTCCAATCTTCCGTCCAATCAAATTTACATGCTTGGAAATAAGTTATGTTTTAAGTTTTTTTCTTTTGAATTATACAATGGATTATTTATTACAATAGCTTTCAATATAGTATGGTTACTCAAATGTTTTTTCTTATGGATCTACTTTTAATGACACGGGACAGAAAATCTTTGGACTTTAATAAGATATTCTTAACTTGATTTTGATTGTCCAGATCTTCAGAAAAAGTAATTTTCAAATGCTTATGAAAATGACATGTTCATAGAAAAGTAATTTTAATATTCACTAGAATTGTTCCTAATTCATAACTTTTTGGTTTTAAAAATCGTCGTAGACTTAGATTTCTGGTGTAAAAAAAAAAAAAAAAAACATTTTAAAGAACTCAACATGAAAAATTTTTGTGGTGTTTTTATGAAATTTCTAAAATTGTTCTGATCAGAAATCTGTTTTATAAAAAGTCTTACTGTTATGTCATATAGATGTTATGTATTGTATTTTTAGAGTTGCAGTGGCTTCATTAAATAAAAAAAACCTATGAAAAATAATGAAAAACTCTCAAAATTATTACTTTTAAGAATTAGAAAAAGCTAGGAAACAATTTTTTAATATTTTTTATGCATTATTTCCTAGTGATCTTGCTATTAATACTAAGGAGTAAAATATCCTAATAATGCACATTCTTGGAAAAATGCCTTAGCTGGCACTCAACTCTCAATATATCTTAATTTTTTTCAAATAGAGATTCAGTTATCAGTGAAAATATTTGGGGAGGGAAAAAAAGTTAATTTCTATACTTAATGAGACCATGCCTTTGCATGAGCTAAGAAACAATCCTTTAAAATACAGCATATGAGTATTGCCTGAATGGTAATAGAGGGTGGAATGGGATTTGCTTTTTTTTGAACAAACTCAAGAAATTTTGCATCACTAATATATACTGAATGACATCTGCTTTGTTTTTCAGGCAGTACTTTTGCATTGAAATTTTTTCAACTCAAAAGTTTACTCCTCAATTGTTTAAATAAGATTTCTGTTTTTTTTTTTAATATATATATATATCCATTGTTTCACAGTTGCTACAGTCAAAGATTTATTTAATTAGAAAATGTCTGGTTGAGATCCAGTCTATAACCAAAGACCTCTAGATAAACATTTATTGATTTTATATATGTTCACAGTCATTGTGATATGAGTATATTTGAAAATGAAAGAACAAATGTTACAGCAAAATTTGATACTAGGCAAGGGGAAAAAGTCATAAGGGCATGAATGGAGTATTTAAAACTCATAGATTAATTGAAACTATGTTAATTTAAGAATGAACTGCTAAATATAATTTATACAAGAGTGCTCAATTTTTAAGGTTTTCTCTCCTATTGCAATGAGATTAAAAAAAATTGTAGTTTTCAAAAAAATATCCAGTCAAGTAAGTGTTTCACAAAGTGCAGAAAAATTAAAAAACTATCTTCTAAATTGGTTTTTCTGGCTATCATTTGTGTAGAAGTGTTGGAGCTTGTGAAGATTATTGACATCTATTAAATTGTTTTAAGGAAGTTTAATAGAGTTAAAAAAAATTTTTTTAATGTCATAGTTCTCTCAGGAGCTTTTTTTCTTTTAGTGTAGGATTTACAATTCCGAGGTACCTGAGTGATTTTCCTCTCACTTGTGAGATTTATTGTCTTTGGTAAATACGAGTTCTGTACTCTCATGATGTCTAAGTGATCTTTTTATATTCTCAATCTTTCTTGTCAACAAATAATTACCCTTTTCTTCCTTCCTTTTCAGATCACAGATATGCATTTGTAACAAATATTTTTATGATACATTTTGTTAATAATACATTAAGGAAGGTTTCACCTTCATCTAGCCAAATGTGGCGTTAGTGTTAATAAAATGGCCAAGCCTTCATTTTTCTTAAAATTAATTTTTTTTTTCTAAAAGGGGCTTCTTGTTCCTTTAGAATGTTTATTTCAAAAAATTTCACTCAAGCACCAATAAATTTATTTAGAGTTATTTTTCCTGTTTAAAACTTTTTATATATTTTTATTTAATATTATTATTTAAAGCTTTTAACTTTTACTTTTTATCTCCATTTTTCCTTACTTTCAAATTTTAATGCATTTTTGTTGTTGTATTTTTAATTATTATCACTTCTATTTTCTCTTTAAAACTTATTTATTTCTTTATTTTTAAATTACTTGTTTTGTTTTATGTTGAACAATATATATACATATATATGTATTATGGTTAATATATATATTGTTCACAGATATTTGTAGAATGATATTACTTCTTGCACATGTAGGCTTATACATTTACCTTCAGGCACAAAATGGTTTTTTTTTTTTTTTTTTTAAAATTTAAAATAAGATTTAAGTGTGAAATGTAAAAAAAGTTCTGATTAATTTTGTGTGTAAAATCTCATGTAAATCTATTATTTCACAGCTAAACTTGGAGACATGCTCACACCAATTTCTACTCCTGGTAGAGTAATGTCAACTTTAGTGGAGCACATTGAAGATTTTGTGAGGTATTTTCTTCAAAAAAATAAATATTTCACCTATTTTTTAAAAATTTTTTTTTTTTAATAAGAGATAGTATGTGGGAAAGTTATTGAAAAATTCTTGAGAAATTTTATTTTCTGAACTAAAAGAGGGTAAAGAATTACATGATATGCCAGTTTTCACTTAAGTTGTCTTTGTGCAAAATAGTTGTATAAAATGATTAATTCAGCATCTTAGATAATTTTAAATAATTAAGATTTATCATTAAGTATGTTATAATGCAAAAGGAATACAAATTTTATTATTTTTTTACCAGTTCTTATGAAAAAACTAAAAATACAGTAATTTTGTATTTTATAATTATCATTCATAGATTTCGTTTTTTAACCCTTTGACATACAAAAATAAAATGAAATTTGATGCTTCATACAAGGGCATCTCCCTAGATCTATGTCATGAGCTTTATAAGGGCTTCATTATAAAAAAATAATTTAAAACATGTCATCCTTTTACTTCATAAAATTTTCAAAATTTGGAGTCCATTACATCCCCTTATTGTGATGAGAAATACATTTATTAATGGTTATTAGTAAATTTAAAGTTTGCTTTGAATTATATATTTAGTTATGTGTAACTTTTTATAAGACATATAGTAAGCTAAAGACTATGAATATCAAATTTATTTTAGTTGAATTATATTTCTATTTCAAATTCATATACTTAAATATGTTTTTCAAAACTGTGTATCTATGTTTTTAAAATTACCTTACAATGATTTTATTAAAATTTTTTAATACTCTCTACTCTCTGAAAATGTTACAAAGTATCATAACTTTTTAGTCTGTTATGAAGTTTTACTTTTTCTCATAAATATATTTTATAGATACAGTTATTTCATGTTTGTAATAAATTTTTTTTCTCATAATTATTGATATTTTGAAACTTAGGTAAATTATCAATGACTTTTAATAATTATTTTTTAAAATTTTAAAAATGGTGTGCAAAGATTGATTTAACAAGCTGCAAGTTTTTAATGCATTCAAATCTCTCTCTCTCTCTCTGTGTATATATATATATAATACAAATAAAGAGTAAATAAAAATAAATCGAATAACAGAGATATTAAAAAATATATAAAATGTGAAAAATTTTAAAACAAATTCGAATAGTCATAAAAAGTTCTATGCAAAGTTTTGCAAAGAAAAGATTTTGCCTCCCAAGGTGTGCTTTTTTTTTTTTTAATCATTATTATTAAATTACTTAAAGATGAGAATTAAAATAAGCAATGAAATATCAAGAAATGGACAGTTGTAAACTTTTCCAATATTAAAATTAAAAGAAAGGTCAAATTATTAAATTAAATATATTTAAGCTACATGTAATTAAAATTGAACCTGATGATAAAAAATTGAAAAGTGATCCGGTACACCAAAATTGATCCAACTAAAACAATAGCCCCTTGGGTGGCTAAAAATTATTCAAAAATTTTTGTATTATATAATATAAAATAAAATATATTACAATGTAAAATGATATGAAGTATAAATTGAGTAAACAAAAATACATTAAATAAAGCAAAAAAGAATCATGAATCTAAATTTAAAAATAAATAGTTATAATATAAGAATTGAAAAAATATGAAATGCATTATCAATTAAAAAATGTTATTTTACATTAAAAATTTAAGTAAAATAGATAACAATTTACATAAAATTAACTAAGAAACTCTCACAAAATGTTATAAGACAACTAGATGTGATTGAAAAAAAATGAGCATCCATTAAAAATATTCAAAAAGGAAATAAAGATATTTAATACTGCCACTGGCTTAGGACAACAAGGCATGTTTATATCTGTATTAATGATAAAAACTTCATACACAGTTATAACTTTATAAAGGAAAGGAAAAAACCTAAAGCTCATAAGCCAATGAAAATAAGGCACTCTATATGATTGTTTATTACTATCTATTATTTTATTATTATATTTATTATTATTTATTTTATTTATGATTTGTATTATATATTTATATATTTTGAATATTGGCAACATGTATTCTATATTGTTGTCATGATGATGATGACTTGCTGATCGAACTTATTGTAATGCTAAGCGGATTATTAAATTGATATTGTTTTAAAACCTCCCTGCTATTAATCATCAGGATGACACCCACATATAGGGGTTTGGAGCCGGGATCAAATTCTTTCATTTCTTCACAATAAAGTTTAGAATTACTTTGATGCAATTTCAAGAATTATTCAGCTGAAAAATGGGTCTCTTGTTCAAACGCGTTGTGGAAGTGGATTTAATTATGTTGAATTTGAAACTAGTGAAGTATTGAAATTATTCCTACCATTGATTCAAGAGAAAGTGAATTGATTTTGAATAAGAGAATTTTTTTATCTTTATCATCATATTGTTATTTTTATGTTGGATCAATGCAATTGTGTATTGTTTGGCTGTCAACCTGAAGTTTTAAAAATGTCTTAAAGATGATTTAAAAGAAGAAAAAAAAATTTTCGTGTGTAAATATAAAATAAAATGAAGCAAGAACATCAATTATCTTGAATAAGATATTTTGTTTTCATCTACACCGATGTATAGATAACCCTACAGACGATTTTGTCATTGTTATAAATTGCCATTTATTGATTTTATTTTTCACATAATTAGACTTTGAATTATAAAAGGAATCTTCTACTTATTTTTATTGTTGAATATTTTATGGCTTTCTTTTACTACCAATCATTATTATTTTGACTCAAAATGTGATTTATCTGTTTTGTTAATGCTAGTATTTTATTTGAAAATAATTTTTTAATAATGTAAAGAAAAAAAAATTGTATGTAAAAGTTGAAATATTAGCTATTTGAATATTAATGAAATTTTTTTATTCCTTTGTAGGTGAAAACTTTTAATTTAAAAAGTTAAAGAAAGTTTGATTTTCATTCCCACATTAATAATTTATTTGCTAATAACAATATTTGATTAATACAGCAGTGTTATACCAAGTAATATTTGCTATTAAAAATTATTGTACAAAGTGTAACTACTCGAATTTGAATATTATTTTGAAATTTACTTAAGTATATGTTTATCATTGTGTCTTTATTTTGAGTTGCTTTTTAACTTTAATTTTTATCTTTAAATCATCGCTAAAAATTTAACGAGAACTTCAAAATGGCATATCTTTTGGAAAAGGGTTAAAACTAGACCTCAAAACACTGACATTTGAATTAGGAAGTGAAAAGATATACTTTAAAGTTTATCAAACTGAAAAAAATTGATAATTAAAAGTCCTAACTATGAAGAAGATTTCATGAAAGAATTGTTAAATACAATACTAAATTCTTGTAAAAGTAAAGATAATCAAGAAAAGGAAAAGATACAAAAATTAAATGGAGTTAGAATTGGAGAAACTCAAATTAGAAAATGAACAAAATACTGTTATTGCAATGAAAACCTGGAAAAAATAACTGTGAAACCTAGATCAAATATTCAAAGTTTATTACAGAAATTTGACCTACAAATTATGATATTAATCTTACCTTGTTTGAATGTCAGATTCAAAGAGCAGGTAACCTAAAAAAATTTTGAGTGTCTTACCTAATTGGATTACTGCTAAATAATATAGATCAGGTTGTAGCTAGAAAAGCTGATGAAATTGCAGACGATTAAGATTATGTCAAAAGTTTGCTTCAAAGCGATTTAAAATGACTCTGGAAAAATTTAGAGAACTTTTTATGAACCACAATAAAAGCTCGAAAATTGCTTGGACTGATTTTGCCTTGGAAATTACAAATTTTACAGAATAGATTTCAGGTTTGGGAATAGAAAATTTTGAACAATTAACAGATTTAATAATTTGTGTTCAAATTAAATAAAGAGTTTGATCAGATATAAAAGACCACTTCATCGAAGATTGTTCACAGATAAAAACACCTAATGAACTTGCCACTAACTTAGATGACTATAAAAGTGTGAGAATTGGTGTTAAGAAGAAAATTCTATTTCGAATTGAAAATTAGAGAAAATTGGAGGGATTTAGTCAAAATCACATAAGACTCATCCTTTCAAGAATGAAAGGATTAATGGTAGAAGCTGTAGGAATGAAAGTAACTTCAAACAGTAGCATTCTGCAACAACCAGCAGATGGAATAAACCATTAAACCAAAGCCACTCATCTGATTATTATCCAACTATAGAGAATAGAAGAATTAATTTTGATTCCAAAAAAAAATACACCTCCTTCAACTGAAATTTTGATGAGGATTTCAGAGAATTAGATTCAAATTTTGTAATTATTATCAAAGTGAAATTCGACGGAACTGTCCTTTCTTTATTAACTGACATTAGAAGCATTCTAAATTTGATTCCCAAAGAGTAGACCAAAGTAGAGAGACAGTGTAATCACAAAATGATCAAAGACCATTTTCTTTTGTTAATAGTTGAAGACATGTTAGATCAGTTGCAGAATTCCAAGGTTTTCATGACCATTAATTTGAAGAATAAATTTTTCCATATAGATGTTGAAGACGGATAAAAATTATGTATCCTTTATAACTCATAATGGTCAATTTGAATTTCTCAAAACTCCTTTTGGTCTGTTCACAAGTCCTAGTGTTTTCCAAAGATATTTTTTCAGAATCTTTCCAAATTTGATGAAGGAGGGCATTGTCATTGTTATACAGATGTCATCACAATATTCTCATTTAACGAAGAGGAAAATATTACAAGATTAAAAAATATTAAAGACTGCTTCTTTTTTTTTTTTGACTTTTGAACTAAAGATAAAGAAGTGCCAATTTTTAAAACAAAAAGGCAAGTTTTTAGGTCACATCATACAGAATGATATTGTTCCGCCATCGCCAGCAAAGACTGCAGCAATTCAAAAATTCATACTACTGAGCAATTTAAAACAGATTCAAAATTTTCTGGATATTTCTGGAAGTTTACTTAAAGTTATTGAAAGTTTTCTGAAAGTTATTCCTTACAACTCGCATGTTGCCAAGTCATTGAACAACTTATTGAGGAAGCTTGAACAAGTTGGAGAAGAGTTCCAAGTTTACTTTTGGAGAAGAGGGGAAAAAAAAAAAAAGCTTTCTTTAAACTGAAAGAATTACTTTCCAATTCCTTAATATATATTATTTTCCAACAAGGTTGAGAGCCTGAATTGTACGCAAATACAAGAAAGTATGGATAGGGAGCAAAAATCGGAAAATGTTAAATTTCATCCTTCTAATTATATGAGCAAGAAAAGTGCAAGCTGAAGAAAAGTGCAGATAAGAAATAGAAGTTTTGATTATTATTAAAGCTTCGAAAAAATTCAGGACATATTTGTTCTGAAAATTTCAAGATTGTCATAGATTGCTCTGCTTTCCAAAAGACTAAATATAAGAGATTTAACATTTTATATTATTATATGGGCATTCTTTGAAGATTTTAATTATGAAATAGTTATTCATCTAGCATATAGAATGAAGCAGTTTTAACTATTGTAGAAGACTGCATGACTACTAAAGTTAAAGTAGCACAATACAATTATGTTGCAACATTAAAACAATTAGTAGAAGGTGGAAATTCTGAGAATTATTTCCTTTAACAAAATAAATGATGCAAATTTATAATTGGAAGAGAACTATTAGTTGTTCCAAAGAATATACAAATCGAAATTATAGAAATAATTCATAACAAAAGTCATTTTGCATCTTCAAAACAGAAGATTTTTAATAAGAATTCTATATTCCTTATCTACATGAGCTGATGCAAAATGTGATAATAAGTTGCATACCCTTAATTTTAGCTAATTGAAGAAATGGGTAATAAGGTTTTCTAAATCCATTTCCCAAAAAAAGATATAAGTACGTATCACACAAGACTCCATATGACCTCTGCTGACCACTAATAAACACTATTAACATATCTTTACTCTTGTCAATGTTTTTGGCCATATCCTGTCATATCTAACTCAATGTACAATGTGTTAGATAAACTAATCTTATAGTACAAAATCTTTGGCAACTCATCTCGTATTATCACTGCAAAAGTTCAGCATCTACCTCAAAAGTATTAATAGATTATTCTAACGAGAATATTCACCATCTGCAGATAGCCACAGGAGTACCTAGAAGAAATAGTCAAGTGAAGAGAATACATAGAACACTTATATTAGATCTAGAAAAGCTCAGTTTAGATTATCCTGCCAAATGGTTCAAATATGTAGACAAATTTCAAAAAGTATTAAATAGCACTACTTGTTAAAGCACTAAAGGGACACCATTTGAACTTTTAATGAAAATGAAAAACATTTGAAGATGTAGATTATTGTAAAGAGTTTACAAGAAGTATCTAATATGTGTAAATTACATTCAGAATGATTAAAAATGAGAAAAAGTCTAAATAAATACTCAAAAAATGCAAGAAGAAAATAGGAAGTCTTTTTATAAGAATAGAAAAATGTATAAAAAGTACAGAATTGGCAAATTTGTTGTTGTGAAATGAACACTATTTAAAACTTGGTTGAAGTTACGTTCCAGATATCAAGGATCACATTTGGTAGTAAGCTGCAAGCAACTAACTACTATGGACGTGTAAGGAAAGTTGATCAATTGAAAATCACAATTATGTCAGCTGACTTAATGCAGTTGGTTAATTCGGGGGTCAGAATAACACAGGATGACCAAACATAGGAATATTAATTACTATCTATTATTTTCTTATCTGTTATTATCTTTATTATTTTTATATTATATTTATGATTAATTACTAATTTTATTTATTATCTATATTGCATATTATTTATATTTTCAATGTTGGCAACATATACTTTGTTGTTGCAATGAATGGTAGTTTGCTGATCGAACTGAACCTGTGGTAGTCTAGTGGTCATGGTTTCGGATTTCTGGCCAGTGGTTTACGTTCACTCGGAAGTTTGATCCTTGGCTGCTAAAGACCCGCTGTGTTGCCGAGTCCTCCTGTTCGCCTGGTGTGGAACTTAGGAGAGGGGGTGCCAGCTCAGGTATCATCCTCGTCACTTGACCAAGGTTCAAAATTACAAGGTCTGTCTCCTATAGCTCTCGTGTTGCTTCTAGTATGACATTGATAAAAACTAAATTAAAAAAAAAAACTTGCTGATCGAACATATAAAACTAAACATATTATTAATTTGTTATTGTTTTAAAAGTACTTTCCATTTATTAATCATCTGGACACTTGGCCCCATGTATATGTTTTAAAATTTAGTTAATCTAGAATATTTATTAAAGAATTTTTTTTACTAAAAATATTTAATGCTTTTTTTTTATTTTACAGATTTATGGCTGCTAATACATACATCTTTGTTTGGGATGATTATGTGGTTGCATCTCCAGTATATCATAGAAGAGCAATAGGATAAAATGTGTATTTGTTTTAAAAAAAATTCATTTTTTATTTATCACCTATTTGATAAGTATTCTAAATCTGAATTTTATTATTGATTATTTAAGTATTGGCAATCTTTAGTTTTTCCATTTTTGATTATTTTCATGAACTGCAGATTTACATGAAAGTTCTCTTTGGTAATAATTATGATGTCATGAAAATAAAATACCTAAATGTTATTTACATGAATATAGTTTTAAAGTTATTATCCGTAAAAACAAATTTTATGTGGTGAAATATTAGAGGGAAAAAGGTTTTTCTTGAAATTCATTAGGGTATTTTAAATATTGTATTGTGATTTCTGCATGTGTAGAGTCCACACATTATTTTCAAACCTATTGTTCATTGCTTTTGAATTTTGTATGTATCATTGTGGAATGTATTTGTATACATGTAGCATTGTATGTATTTTTATTATTTAAAATTATTGATGTAAATTTTTGTTTCTATATTACATAATAATATTTATTTTACTTTATTTTTGAAAAATAACTTTTTAAAATTATTGTAAATATAAATCTATTTTTATAAGCATAATGAAATGTAATCTTATTTGTAAAGTTTATCATTATTTAATTTATCATATCTTGAATTTTTCTTTCTTATAGTGTAATAATTTTCAACTTTTTCAAAACGCTTTTATGAAACTGGATCAAGTACTGATAAGAGATATCTGTACAAAATGTGTTAAAAATTATATATAATAATCGCCTATTTCAAGCATTTTAATAAATCTTTCTTGTCAATATTTTATATTTAAGTATTTAATTTTTTCCTTTCAAACATTGTGCTTTTCTTGTAACTCTCCCCCTTTTTTGGTAATGCTTGGTAAAATGTTTTCATTCATTTTCAAAAATATCATATACTGTTAAAGCACAACATACTATGATAACTATGTTATTCATAGAGATTTTTACAGTTTTAATAAAACAGGAAACTATTTTTGCTACTAGTTTCTATCAAAATTTCAAATCCGATCTTTTTAGCTGAATTTTTGTATTAAAAACTATTTGACTGTATTGAGTCACCAAAATATATCTTTATTCAGTATCAATTCATTATTTTATTATTTATGTATTAAAATGTGAGATATTATGATGTGTACCAATTTATATCATATTATCTTATCACAAAGTATTTAAGAAATGTTATGTATTTGTAGTGAATTTTGTTTCCAATTTCTGTGCTCCTTACTTAAGGGTACATTCATCAAAGCTCAGTATGTTATTGTTGACTTTGAGAAAGAAAAGAAATATAGGATTGCTTTGGTATTCCTTGGTCTGCCATATTTTTCCCACCAGAAGAACAGAATGATCATCAAAAACTTAATGCATATATAAATTTATATGTCCAGTAACAAGTCAAGAATTGAGTCATAATTTGTCCAAAATAATTATTATCTTATATTTTTATCTTAAAGGCATTTATAAAAAAAGTAAATGATACATAATTTTTTTCCTCGTCACACAAGGGTTTATGAACAGCAAAACATAACCAATTACTATACAGAAAAGTTACTGTGAAAAGTGTATGTCTGAAGCAAAATCCTGAAGTATAAATTTTTCTGTATTTTATATTAATTTTGAGTGTTTTTTTTTTTATTTCCTTTAATAATATTTGCTTGTGTATATTGGGAAAAACCCTCTGATTGAGCATAATGTTTTGGTTAAATCTCCAAAATTAGTTCATAACTGACGTAGTTAGAAATGCTGTAATTATAATTTTCTGTATTCAGTAATTTAATTTGTATATTTGGAGTAAAATTTTGATAAATTTTGGAACAATACATAGTTATAATATTTTTTTTTGTATATATATTTGAAGCTTAGTTTTCCAGTTCTTATTTTTTAGTTTTATTGTCCTGTAAAATTATCAAACATATTTCTAATCATATTTTTCAGATATTTTTTTTTTTTTTTTTTTTTTTTTTGTATAAAAGGTTTTAATAAATGTAGCTGACCACATTGCTTGGTTCCAGAGTAGAGATCATATGTATCACTACACATTTATTAGTGCAGCAGTTAAATTTTTCAAATTATAATTTGAATCTGCTTTATGAAACATAGGTTTATTTTTATTCATTTCATTTCAAAACTTTTATGTGTTTTGAGCTTTTTTAATTTTTTTCCCCTCCATATTAATATGATTTGATAGATGCAGAAAGTAAGAAAAAATGTCTCAATTATAAGCTGCTACAAAATAAGTTTCTTATGTATAAAATGTTAGTAAATTGCACAAAAAAAATTACTTAAAATGGGATTGTAATAGCTTATTGATAAGATAAATGAATTCATTGTGTAGCAGTTTCAGTTTTATTATTTCCAAACAAAAACTGTTAGTTGATAGTGACTGATGAATATGAAATTTGTTTTAGTATTGAAGTATGGTGAAGAATCAATAATTCTCTTGGAGATTTTGCTATTCTTCCTCTCAATTGCATCTTAAATATCCCCTTTAAAACTTCAGACAACAGCCTTTCCCCTTCCTAAATGATATATCATTGTGGAGTTGACTCTTAATCAGATAGCTTAACTATTTAACAGTTTTGTATGTACACTGTTTCGATGTTGTGAAAGGAGACTTCTCTGATTTGCCTGTACACCTTTCTGTTGCTTTTTTTTATGCCAATTCAACTAATTTTCCTCAGATTTTTTTCATTCAGTGTTTTTAATAGATGTCTAATTGATGTAGTCTGTTATTCGATTCAAACACTTTTTCCGATCCTCTGAAATACTTCATTGAGGGCGCTGTTTGGAATCTAGTGCACACCCATAGTAGCTTTTTTTAACTTTTTGTCCTGAAATTCTTTGGGATTTTTTAAAATTGCAACTTAAGGGCTGGACTGACTTTCATCATGTGTTACTTATTACTTTTTTAGATCATAACGAAAAATAGAACTTTTACAATTGGATTTAGTTAACTTTATAATTCTCATTTAAAGTGTTGATGTTTGGAGGGATATCTAATTTAGATGTAAAATTTTTTGATGAGATTGAATCAGAGCTAGAAACATCATTACTTTTCATTGTTGAGTTTAAGCACTAATACTTAAGACTAACAAAATCCAATCCAATTAGGAATGGTACTTTATTTCGTTTTTTCTATACTTATGACATCAAATCTGTTACTTTAAAAGGTTTTTTTTTTTTTTTTGCACCAATCTAAATCATTTTAGCCTGTTACAAAAATAAAATGAATTATATAAAATAAAATTCTGCAAGATTGTAAGTAGTTAATTCCAATATTTGGACATATATATTATATCGTATTGTATATTCATTTTTTATTTATGTATTTCAAAAGTTCAGAGTGGTAAAAAGAGGTCCTAGAGACAATACTTATAAAAACTCTTTTATAATTTTCATGTTTCTTGCAGAAGTAATGAAAATTGATGTTATTCCACTTTAACAGGAAATGTAAAAATTGTTGTGTGATTTTTGTTATTATATATTCAAACATATATTAAATGTAATTCAAATGCAGAATTAATTCTAGGTATGAAACGTAGCTGTGTGCAAAGGAAAATATGGCTTGAAAGATGTGTGTTACTTTTTAAAGGTTTCAATTTTTCTCATCAGGAAATTTTAAATAATTTTTTGTAGTGCTTTATTTATTTATAAAATATAAAATAAATTTTTCAACAATTCTGTTATTAATGATTTATGCAAAAGGATAAATGAGGTATAAATTTCAGTCATATTGCAAAAATCTTTCTAGAATGCTAAACAGTTATTCTGTATTATGTATTGTTAATTTTTCTATGTTTGTTCTGTCTTTAAATTATTCTATTATTCATTTTCTTAAAATGTGCGTATAAAGGTCAATGACTCCCCCCCCCCGTGGGCGGGGGGCATATTGTATTGGTCAGAAACAAAAAAAATCTTTATTTTTGCCTCTTTTACTATAACTGGATATTTATGTCTAATATATTCCGTTATTGTCTTACAGTCAAGTGAATAAAGATGAAGTTATTGTTTTAAGTTTCTTTATTATTGAGTATTCTTGTGATGGCTTTATGATACTTAATTATTTGCTGTTTCCACAGCTCAAATTTTTAAGTGAGGACCTCGGATTTTTTTCATGTTAACTTTTAATTCATATAACTTTATTTTATGTAACTTTAATGGCACAGTGGAAACTTGATAACTCAATCCTTGTTAACTTGTAAAATAAAATCCTTGTTAACTTGTAAAATAAAATCCTTGTT
>BMAW01045022.1:952740-1077012 GCA_019974015.1 Nephila pilipes
ACTTGTAAAATAAAATCCTTGTTAACTTGTAAAATAAAATCCTTGTTGTTGTTAAATAGCCATTCCCTTTCAAAGAATCCATTAATACATGATATATCAAATTATTTAGACTTTGTAACAAAAACAAAATATTTGCTTATTATGTATTGATAATACATTGATATACACTACAAGTTGAAATTGAAAAATCAGTATGTTGAATTTCGTTTTGTAATAACGTCATGCTGCTAATTCCCCAAACACGTAGCAATAAAATCTTAAATTTTGTCAGCTAATTCACAGAAATATTTGATGCTTTTGTATTTGTGTTCATTATACATTCTAATTTACACATCTATATACATTATGTTTGTTAATGTTTTGGCTCATTGTGCTAAAAATAAAGCTTGATCAGTCAGTACCCATTTGATTGATTAATAAGCATCATTATAACATGAATAACAAATAGAAATTGAGCCTACATTTAAAAGTAGTGATATCGAGGATAACGTATATTCATTTCATTGTTTAATCTTGTATAAACAATTTTTGAATTCCTTATTTCCAAAGAAGATAACAGATTTCTTTCTAACTTTTTGTAGCTGTATAATATTTCAATATAAATGAATGAAAATTACTTAAGTTAAGGTTTTTTTTATATTTTACCATGACTCTACAACTTGAAAATATCATTAGAAATGATGCCCATCTAAGTCGAAATTGTAGTTGTTACGTCCTTTTGTATCTTGAAATACTTGCTAAGCTGAAAACTTATTAACTGAAATTTTTAGCACTTCCCTTGGAATTTGAGTTATTATTTCTGCTGTATTATGTTAAATTTAATTTTAGTAGTTTTGATGAAGAGGTAAATACTGTAAAGGCATAGGCATTTCATTATGAATATGCCATAGCCTTACTATATCTAATTTAAGGAATCAGTTTATTATAAATTACAGCTTTACATATCTCTCAATATATTTCATTCCACCATCATTTTGCAATACATTTGATACTAGCTTATATTATACTTAAATAACTATCATGCTTGTGATATTTTTCTGAATGCGTTTAATTGAAATATTTTTGCACATTTATATTTATTTGAAAAAAAAATTCAAACTTTTACTTTTATATTTATATTTAAGCCTTTCATATATTTGTAATTTTGCACATTTTTTGAACCCGAAAATTTCTAATTATGAGGGAATGCTGCTCTGTGTTCATATTTAATAATTTTTGTATACAGTGAGATGTTAACTCTTGAATAAAACAGGTTTATTTATCAACTAGTTATTAAATGCAGATACTTAGTAAAAAGAGAAATATAAGAGAAGCAATTAGTACAAATTCTTAAGTATATTATCTTTTATTTATGTATTTTTTGGGATATACAGCAACAAAGGCTATTATCCCCTTTAAAATACTCTTTTAATTCAATAGATATCAAAATATTTCATCTTCTGTAAGAATGTTCTGTATATTTGTGGCCGCGTTAGCCTAGTGGTTAAGGCATCGGACTCGCGGCAGGCGGTTTCCGTTGAGTCATGAGTTCGAATCTTGATGCCACTAAAGACCCGCCGCGGCCGATGCACCTTAAAATCTGTCGGGACCCAAAGTCCTCGTAGTGTCCGCTGTAGCCTAGTGGTAATAGCCTAGTACCGGCTCGACCTTTCCTGCTGTGTCTACCCTGCCGAAGCTGTCGCCATCTACTGTGCCCTCAGATTAGTTGAGAAATCCAGTTCTCGAAAGTTCGTAGCATGAGCGTCCTGGAAACATTGGTCAATTTAGACGATAGCAGTCATCCTATTGTGATCGAGATTGCTGACATGGTTTGTAGTTTATATAAAAAGGGTTATATTATTAAATTCTGTTGGATACCTAGTCATGTAGGTATTTTAGGAAATCATCAAGCTGATCCGGCGACGAATCATCTACAACTTGCTGTCCCACTTGAGGACATACGACGTCACGTTTTAAAGAGTATTCATCAGGCACGGCAAGAATCATGGAATCTTCGCCACAATATCAAGCTACACTCGGTGAAGCCATTTATTGGAGGGTGACCTGTTTGTCCAATGCGTAGAGCAAATGTCAGAGTGACTCGCCTTCGCATTGGACATACTCGATTTACCCATAGACATCTTTTATTTGGGGAGTGTGCTCCCGAGTGTACTTCCTGCCAATTCCCTTATATGATCCATCACATTTCAATTATGTGTCCTGTTTTTAATCATCATCGTCGTATTTTTTTTCAAACATCAGTTTTAAACCTTTCTGACATGGTTTGGGAAACCCCCCACCATAACTTATTTTCTTTTTTAAAACACGTTGGCCTTTTACACCAAATCTGAATTTTTAACCTATTTTACTACCTTCTGTGTGTTTCCTGTTTAAAAATTATAAATTTTAATTTATTTTAACAAATGTTTGGCGCAGCGTAGCCTACCTTGGCTCTTGCGCCATGAAACTTCACAGTCACTCACTTACACTATTGGAAAGGATAGTAACGTGTGACGAATCTATTTTTGTTTACTTATGATTCTGAAACGAAACGCCAATCCATGCAATAAAAGAGCTCATACTCCCCGAGAGCCAAAAAACTTCGAATGAGCAGATCAAAATTCAAAGCAATGATGATTATTTTTTTTCCATACTTATTGGATTGTGTACCTCCACTGGGTTCCTGAAGGTTAACTATTAATTAACCTTCACGTTCTTGCTTAACTCCGTGAAAAATTAAAGGAAAAACGACCCAATTTGTAGAAGGACAAGTTATTCCTCATTGTCTGTCAAGAGGTTTCTAGCAAGTACAACATCCCAGTATTAGAACATCCGCCTTATTAGCTGGATCTTGCACCATGCGACTTCTATCTGTTTCCTAAGGTGAAATCTGCATTAAAAGGAACAAAATTTGCTTCCTTTGAAGCTATACACGCGTCCTGAGGGAGCTGACAGAAGACTTCCAACACTGTTTCGAACAATGGAATATTTGCATGGAGTGTTGTTGTGATAGAAGAGGGAAAGTGATAATAAGTAAATAGGTATGAAATCAAAATAAAGTGTTTTACAGCGTCAGTCGCGTTATAGCTAATTATGCTAAGACAGCCTTAACAGAATGTATGTGGATCATTTATTCCATTTCAATGACTACAAATTGCATTACCCCGTAAATTGAATTTGTATTAAAGAACCGGGGTGATTACCATTCAGCTAAAAATCTAGATCTCCAGAATGTCTTCTGATATTCTGTAATTAGAAATTATATTTATAGTTGGGATGTTCTCTAAATTTCTTTTTATCAAAATATTTGGTGCAACAAAGTTTCCATTAGTTTTACCCAATCTGTTTTGATAATTTGCGTGGATATTTTTTGAGTCGATATTTACATGAAATTCTGCACTGTTCTTGCTATTATATTTCCTGTTCATTTTAAAAAAAACTTTTTAGTGACCTGGAATTCTAAAAAAGCACAAAGTACTTATTATGAAAATCATATTCCAGTCTATGAATAACTTTAGGGAACTTATTGAGAAGTTTTTTGAAGAGCAGATGATGAAACTGAGTAACTATCTTGAGAAAACGTGCAGATTGTTGGTGGATTCTGTTTGTTTATTCAGGGCTGGCCTTAACTGTTTTGTCGCTGTAGGCAAACCCAAAAATTGCCACCCCCAAGCTTTAAAAAATTTTTCAAAGGAGAAAAGAAAAATGGAATTATAAAAGAGCCATATATTAACTAGAAAAATTATATATAGTTTAATTAAGACAACGATACTAAATTTTATGGAGAATTATCTTTTTGAAAAAGAACATTTTTTTTTTACGTTTTAAACGACAACGATTTACAAACTAAAACTAGTATCTACTATTTTCAGAAATAATGTTACCATACTTTTAAAAAATAAACATAATTAGTACAATAGTATGCTAAGTCTAAATTAAATTAATCTCTTTCATTTAAAAAAAAACCCTGCAAAATTGGGAATAACTTTCAATTTTAATTTATAGCTCAATTCATATTCAACAGCCAAAATTGCTGATTTTAAGTAGATATGGCTCTTAAATCATTTTTTATTATTTTAAAGTTAGAAAAGGCTTGTTGAATCCTGTCTGGGACACCAGTGAATCTCACAATTTACGAATAGAAATATCCAGAAGTTCGTCTATTCCTGTTACATTTCAATAAGCTTGTTAAATCTGGTCTGCAAGACATCTCAAAATATAGGAAAACCCAGAAACCTGTCTTGTTTGATTTTACTTTTAATTTTTTTCGAGATTCAAGTACATCGAAATATATTTTTGTGGGTTGTATTTGTTTATTTTGCGCTTTGGTTTAGATGGTTTTACCGTTACTAAATTTTGCCGCTGTAGGCAGTCGCCTACCGCTCAGGGCCAATCCTGGTTTTTCTATAGCCAGAGCTTCAACCGAGAAAACAGATTCAATAGGATTTATTTTATAAGCAAAAGAAGTTCTTTGAGTAACGCCTACTATATAGAAGTAACATGTTGGCTTTCAGATGAATCTGTAGCTATTAAGAAAAAAAATTTGGGAATATATATTCAACCGATTCAGTAAATAAGCCACTAATAACAGGGATTGGCAGATTTTTATTTGGAAGCTGAATTCACAATATAAATCATATACGGAAAATCTATAAAGTTGATCAGTTTTTGAATAAATACAGTGTTCTCCATCAATATTCAAACAGTGAAGTAAATTCTTTTAACGTTATTTTTATCTTCCAGAATTTTTAGATTCATTCACCCTTGGGCTATTGATATGCACTGGGGAAATTTTTCAGTTTGAAATTTGAATGTGAGAAATTTATGTGCCAACATTCTAATTTTTTTGGAAAGAGTTTTCTGTCCAACCAGTTTTAAAAGAACAATGCTTGGAGTCCATTGCGGAAAACCCAATGCTATTCTGAGAGCTTTGGTTAGAAAATTCGTAGCATTGAAATGTTGCAGATGATTATCCGATCATTTATTCATATTTATGATGTGACAGGTATAATAAAAGGTACTGAAAATGATACTGTTGATTAGATTTTCAGCACCATAATGTTTATACGCTATACCTTAAAGTCATTAATCTATTTTAAAGTTTTATTTCACGATTACTTACTGTGTTATTTTACTTCCGCTTGGAAAAATATACTCCGAAATATTTGATGGAGATTTGCCATGAATAAGGAAACCCAGCCAACATTGTTCAACAGGAAATGTTTGAATTTTTTTTTATTTAAAAGCTCCTTTGTTGTGTACTTTTGTCTGGGTTTAAGTGTAGCTTCCAATATTGCACCATTGATTAATTTTTTTCGAATGTATTTTGTAATTTACAGCAAATGATAACAAGAGATGAATGGGAACAATAAATAATATCATTTGAATAAACTGAGCATTCTTGATTCTAGTCACACATGTAACACATCAATCAATAACTCCCGAGACTAACCCAGAGATGGCGCTCGTAGTAAACCAGTAACCAGGTCTTTCTAGAGTACTAACCTTTGCTTGAAACGTGTCAAAATTTTAAGTCGATCGGACCAGAAACAGCTGAGTTATCGAGGTTGGAGTAAAGTCGTTTTGTAGTTTGTTTAAAAAATGGAAAAAACCGAGTTTCGTGTTCTGATAAAACATTGTTTTTTAATGGGTAAAAACACCGCGCAAGCGAAACAATGGATTGACAAATGTTACCCGGACTCTTGTCCATCAAAAGCAACGATTTGTCGGTGGTTTGCCGAGTTTAAACGTGGTCGTACCGACACAAATGACGCGGAACGCTCGGGTAGACCTGTGGAAGCCGTTACACCGGAAAATGTGAGTGAAGTGACAAAAATTATAATGAAAGATCGTAAAGTGAAGCTCCGTGAGATTGCTGAGATGACACAGATATCATATGGAAGTGTATTTACTATCCTTCATGAAAAATTGAGCATGAAAAAGGTTTTTTCCAAGTGGGTGCCGCGATTGCTTTCGATGGAACAAAAACAGCAGCGAGTCGATGATTCAGAAAGCTGTTTATCGCTATTTACTCGCAACAAAAAAGATTTCTTGCGAAAAAAAAAAATTTTTTTTGGGGAAAAAAAAAAAAAAAAAAATTTTTTGAAAAAGCGTTGGAACGATTGTATCACCCTAAAAGGTGATTAACAAAAAGTGTTATGTTGATGAATAAAAAAAAAATTTGCAAAAAAAATGTTGTTTTCAATGTTAGTCTCGGGAGTTATTGATTGATGTGTTAAATAGTTTTATCAGATTTTTGAGGGATAGAAAACTGCTATGAGAGAGAACGTTCAAAAAGTTCTTTCTCGCTGAAAGACCCCCTTTCCCACTGAATTTGAAGATATCGGTTAAAGAGAAAATTATGTATCCAAAATGCTATTTTTCTTGTAGTACCAATTTGAAGACATTTATAAATGAGGCTGTCCATATAAACAGAACCATAAGAACTTTTTACAACGCAAAGAATTATTTTTCCAAAAAGTGCATCTGCTGTTGTTTCATCAATTAGATAAATATTTGTTTTATTAATAAGGTAAGGTTTTATTAATAAGGTAAATATGTGATCTAGACATTGAAACTGAAAATAGAGTGGTCGACAAGAAGAGTTAAGTAGAAAGTAAAGTTTATTGGCGCAAGAGCCAGATATGGCTATGATGCGCCCAAAAGATTCAACTGTGGTCTACACGTGAAAAAATAGAAGAAAAGACAAATTGGTTGACAAGAAGGAGGGTCGAAAATAGATAAGGATCGCTAGGGTATCCCGGGGGCGCGTCCCCCGTGTTTACCAAAGACAGTAAACCCCATAGGAAAGAAAAAGATCACTAGAGTGCCTCGGGGTCATGATGCCCTTACTTACCTAAACAAGACAGGGTCCCCTGAGGTCCCCTGATATAATCCCCAGGGGCAGGGTGCCCGGTTATACCCCCAGACGCTGGGTACCTATTTTAGTTGCCTCTTACGACATGCATGAGCTACAGTGGGACTATTCTGTCATTCCCAGTCACCACACGGGTCTTTAATTCAGAGGTATAAAACGGTTTATTAAGTTGTTATCCGTGGCGAGAAATTCCAAAGGAAACGCCTGTAGAAAGGTTGGTCTGGGTTGTAGGATGAGTGATAAATGGATCTATAATGAAATTTAAGAATATTTAAAGTTGATTCAGAATTCTTCTGAATTAAATTTTTTTTCATGATGTTATAAAAGATTCTCGAAATCTTGGATTCGAAATATTGTTACAAACTGTGTTCCAGTACACTTTCTTACCTTTTTTTTTTGTTTCGAATCTGCGTCTGCTGGAATATTGCTTGTATTGAATCCATATCTGTGGAAAATGTCATGAATGTCTTTCATCGGAAAGCTTCTTGAGCCGGTAGAAGTTTTTACATTCACAGTTCACCTAGGTGTGAAGGATCAATTAAAAAATTTATTTTCTCGAATGTTATTTAAAATTATTCCAGTAACAGTATAAGAGAGGTTGATGTTGCTATTTTGTAGGTTACTCAATGCAGATTCTACCTGTTTCATCACTGATTGCCAATCCACTTGTTCTTCTTTGGGGACTTTGAAATTAAACTGTGATGATAAGGTATTGGCAACTGTTTAAATAGCATTCTAATACGTAAGTATCAGTGCATTAAAATAGGTTTTGAGAAGCAGAGGGTAAGATCAACGAGTGCAGCAGCACCTGCAGTACTTCTATGTATTGGAACAATAGTGTTAAGAAGAATGAAATTAGAATTAGTTAACTCTGCCACAAATCATTACTATAGCGTTGTCTAATGTGATTGGAACCCTACATTGGATGGTGGAGGTTAAAATCTCCGAAGATGAAGATTGGGTTTGTCAAATATTCTAAATTGGATCTAATTAATAAGATATTAACATTTTGCATTTTGGTTAAGTCCCCCAAAATGCATATAAATTTACGCTATAAATGTAACTATTATATACTTATATTGATTTGGATAGCTAAAATTTCAAAAACCTCATAACTGTGCAAACTGATTAGGAATTTGCCAGGCAAAGATGTTTGCAGGTATTGCTATTAGCAGTTCTCTTCTGCTTTGTCAAGTCTATCATTTATGAAGATGACCTTCTCTGGAAAATGTAATCTGTCGTCTGGTTTCAAAACGTTTTCTGAAAAATCCATACATGTTTTTCCATAGAGGTAATGATGTGGAATAATTTTTTTTCTCATTTTTTATGCTTCTACATTTCCATTTCAGAAAAAAAAAAAAAAAAAAGCATAAATGAGAGGAAAATGCAAAGCTTTCTACTCTTCTCTGGAGAGGAAAGAGCTTTTTCTGTTGCATTTATTGTGAAAAATATTTGTCCACTTATAAAAGGTAATGTAAAAACACACTAATATAGACAACTTATTTCATGATTATCTATTGTCTATATTATTAAATACACTAAGAATGGGAACACACATTACAGACTTTAAATACACAACCGCTTTCTATTTTCTGCTATACATGGTGTAGACTGTTTTCTACTTCTAAAGTACTACACAATTATGAAAATATTGTTCCCATTATTTTTTTATACTGTGTTCATTATGACCACTGTTTACTTTTTAAGAGCTATCTGAAAAGTTTATATCATATTTTTCTTAAATCTTTCTTCTAAATCTGACATATTGGGACCTGGTGCGGATGCCTTCATTATTCTTGAGTAACTTTCATGATGAATCTCCCTTCGCCTCTCTCAAAAGTTAAATGATGTGTGCATTTATAATCTAGCATTTTTACTTTAATAAATAAGACAGAGTTAAGTTGGCTGGAGGGTCTCTTACAATTAGGACTGTTCAAAGTATTTGTACTCTATCCTGTGTGAGACACTCCACAATTAATTTAAATTGCAGGTTTCTTGCAGAATCGGGAGGGATGAAAGAAACTGAAGCATTTGTTGCAGTAACGGGGCTTATTTATGAAATTTTGGATGCGGGAGATGACAAACCAAAGTATAATGCATTCCGTTCCGAGAATAGTAATTAAAACTAGGGAAATCTCTTGACGACTGTCGGATTTTAGCGACGCATTTCGACTTTTCGATATCAGTAGCGATCTGTAATTCGAATGCCAAATGCGCCATAGGTACATTCTTGGATTTCGTAAAGAGGGAGTAGGGATATGAATCTTTCCCATATTATACTGGCATTTACCGATGCATTCAATATCTGATCTACTGCTTGAATTTGAGCTACATATTAGGAGCTTGAGGTACAAAACTTTATTTTACAACTACGAGTAAATGACATGTTAAAATAATGTTAACATATTTGGAGGTCTTCCTTTTACTTCGGCAGGCAAAATCTGTGGATTCCGTTTAAGGATGTGAAGTGCCTTTTGTTTATTATCTAATATTATGGAAATATCGATAACTTTCTTACTCACAGTTCTTATTATGAACTGTTGTCACTTTTGGGATTTTTAAAGTACTTGGAGTCTCCTGCGACCGTCATGATTTCATTCAATATTTGGCCTTGGTCATCAAAATCTGTCATCCGGAACGTAGATGACTCAGCTGGAGTCTCCAACAGATGTTCAAAATAAAAAGGAAAAGTAATTGGTGAACTTAACCGAAGTCAAGCTGTGACGTTGTGCTATTCACGATTTTCTCCCCCCTAACCTCGGGAGATTTCATAGTAAATTGAGACGCACAAAAGTACAATTTCTTCTCGATCAAAATGAAACATGATTTAATAAATTAGATGAAAATAGAAGTAAAGTGATTGAATTAGTGACAATGAAATAGAACTGAAAGGAGAATGCAGGGTGATAGATAGCAGTGTCAGGCTGATAAATATTTATAATCTGTATTAAAGAATTGTAGCGAATCTTTTAGATTGAAGCGGATCTTAGTTGAAGTACGAAAATGAGAATTGACGTTTTGTGTGAAATGATTTAATCAAAACGAGTGCATTGGTTAGTTAAGACTATTAGTGCATCCTTATTTAGAATTGACGAGTTTAGAAGGATTCGAGAGAGCGATCTTATCTATTCTTCAGTGATAAATAAAGTATTTAATTACGCTCTGTACGAATTTTCAATTGGAGTCAAGTATTCATTGACAGTTTCATTAAAAGGAACAATGGAAGTAGAATTAGGTCATGAAGACAGGGTGTTGCAAAACAGATAAATAAGGCGGCAAGAAAAAAAGCCCCCCCCCCCCCCAAAAAAAAAAAAAAAAAAAAAAAAAAAACATTATAGAACACCAGCAACACTAAAAAGTGACCTCTCACTTCCTATCACTCTCGCAACGATTTCGAATCTGAAAAATATAACCGAAACATCAACTTCTTGTCAAAAATTAAACCTTTATAAATTTTTCATTTCGTTTCTTATGTTAATTAAAAATCTTAATATTTCTAAATCAGAAATTTGTTCAAAACATAAAAAAACAATCGACAAAAGTGAACTTGAGTGGTTTTTGCTAAGAAACACAAGAATCATTTTCGTTTTTTCTTTGGGTGAATTGCTAAATATGTCTTACTGAACGATTACTGAAATCAGGTTTAGGGGAAAACACTTTCGAGCAGATCGACGGGGACTGCATAGCATGGCTTGTCTGATGCATCCCACATTTGTAAGAGTTCGTACCGTTCTTGTAGACCTCAACAGTCTTACTCAGTTTATCTCGAGTACGAAGTGTTGAAACCCAACGTAGGATCGTGTTACGAGAGAGAGTAACTTGATTTCTATGGACATAGGAATGTCGATGAAACTCCAGAACTTCTGTGATAGATTCGTTATCCTTGACGAAGCAATAGGACGAAAAAACGCGTTTTTCTATCATGCATGCCATCCTGACTTTAACTGACAAAAATATACTAAGACCTAACGAGCCTTCCGCCACCTACCGCACATCTCTCACTTTAGCCATTTCAAAAACGTACGTCCTTTCTGCTCATTCTGTAGAAAATTAACATAAAACGAGTGCCATATAATTTTTCAAAGTTTGCTTGCGGCTGTGGAAACCTAGTGGTCATAGTCGTGAACTCGCGGCAAGAGTTGTTTTCATCGATTAGCGGGTTCGAACCCTGAGACCACTTAAGACCCACCATGTAGCGGGGCTGATGCACGTTTAATACGTCGAGGACCCAAGTTCTCCCAAAAGCCTGGTGTGGAAGCTTGGAGAAGGAAGTGTCAACTCAATTATCGTCCTTTTCATTTGATCGACATTCAAAACTGCGAGGGCTGTCGCCAATAGCCCTCGTGTAGTTTCTAAGTTCAACGTAAATAAATAATCAATCAATCGACACGAAGGGATAAACATTTCCTTTAAATTTAAAAAAGCATGAGTCGTCGTGTTGCATCTAAATGCGACGTTAATTAGACAATCAATCTTTCAAAACAAAGTTTACATGGAGTCAAAATATCATTAGGTTTTTTCTTTTTCTTTTTGTTTCGAATGACATAAGTATGTTTTTATGGCCAGTTTGATGTCTGGAAGTTTGAGATTTGCCGTAATTCTTAATTTGTAAATGTTCAAATAACTGAGATAAAAGAAGAAGAAAATGGGGGAGGGGGAAGGGGAATTCCTTGATAATTCGGCACATATCACACCAGATCACCGCCGGATTACTGGAAAATCACAAATAGTAACACATTTAAATAGAATAATCATGTATTATTGTATAAAATATAATGCAGTGCACACAAATAAAGTGTCAAACACATGAAACACATTCTTCGGAAGTTAAAATTTTGTGTGAATAAAAGAGTCCTGAATTCTCTAATTTTTATCATTATACAGGATTATTCAAAATAAATCACCCGAAATCAAAATGCTATATTTTAACAATAAAAATAAAAAAAAAAAAGGATGATAGGTAAAACATGGATTGCATTGGAAAAAAAGGCTTTTTTTTTCTTTCTTTTCTACAAGTGTGCGATATAACTTCCTTCAGTTACATGTCTAATGTCAATTCGAATTGTAAATTCCTGCCAAACGTAAAGTGTCAGTGGTAATTGACTGTACAGCAGCAAAATACCGTTGTTTTAGTTCATATACATTTGTGGATAATGGCGGTTCATAATCTTGAACTTTAATAAACCCTCAAAGGAAGAAATCGCATAAGGCCATACCATGTGACTTTGGTGGCCATTTGTGTAATATCAAGTCATCTGGTCCACTGTGACCGATCTGACTGCGAGGTAGCTCAGTGAAAGTTCTAAAACAGCTTTCATGAAATAACTTCACTAAAGCACATGAGAGGCATCTGTTTTTCACAATTTAAAACTTCCAAATATTTTCTTTGTATTCATATGTTACTTATCATTCAGTGCCATTTATTTTTGAAAAGATGGAATTTTGAAATGGGATGATTCATTTTGAGTAACCTTGTGTATTTATTTTTACATCTTTAAATAACAGTTTGAATAATGTTATCAAAGTGTCACAACTATGTATCTTATCTATATCAGTATAGTTAATGTCCCTAGAGTACACGTACAATCTCTGAGGAAAGCACGAGCAGCTCTAATCCGTTATAATGCAAAATTATTCCATTTCAATACAAAATTATATTATAATTAGTATTGAAAACAACTGGACGAAATTCCGAAGATAATTTTTGGTAGATCCAAAAATATTTTTTAGTTACGTAGAAAATGAAATACTAAAACTTTCTAATTACTCGTACAAAAAGTAGTTATAATCCTATATTATAAGAGTGGCAAGTATTATTGAAAAGACTTAGAAAGCGTATCAACGGTATTTCTAATTAATGTATTATTCTTCCTCTGCATTTAGAAGATTTTTATCATTTAATGATAATTTGATACTTTTGAACATGGTCCTCAAACATTTTCATTAATTCCATATAAAATAAAGCAGAAACAATATCACTGGTAAGATTCATATTCACATGCATTCCCGTAATAAATGGGAAAATATGAAGCCTTATTTAAAAACGGTGGACTTAACGGATGCAATTAACGACTTCTCAGTTATAACAATAGGTCTGAGTTGGCCTTCTCTATAAAGGTGCCTGGATGCAAGGAAAAATTTTGGGGCTTAAATTTTTTTGTAAAGTTAAAAAAAAAGTACAAATACGTACATTGTATATTACTAATGCGCGTTTTTGTTTTTGCTAATACATTAATTACTTCAGAAAAAATATAATTTTTAGCAATTTCATTTTGATGCTTTATTTTGCAAGTGCAATTAGCGTTTTGCACACATGCTTAATTGAATATAATTGGTTATTAATTTTAATTTGCTGAAAGAGAGTGCTTAGCACTGGCTATAGTAACTGCAAATGTAAAGAAAAGTTTTAACACAGTTAATACATTTAGAAATAACTCATTATAATTATTATTTAGTATGTATTGTAATATATCATTGGCGTTATTTACATCTTTTTGATTCAAAATCACATCCCATAGCAAAACGATTTCCTGGATAAGGTTTTCATCTATATCTTTGTAATAAAACTTTACAAACTAAGCACTCGCACCATCAAAAATTAGTTTGAAGACTGCAAAATTCAGAGGTCTACAATAATAATGTTTACGATAAAATGTATTTTTCGTCTTACTGGTAACGATAAGAATGTCGTCAAATTTTCATGAGCACATTATTTTAGTTTTTGATCATGTTGAGGTCCCCAGAATTGCGAGGTCCTGTTGTATAGCATGCCCCCACCCCAAATGACCAGCCCTGCAATAGGTCAGTGAACAACGACACTATAATATTGTTAATTGGTAGATCGTCTTTCATAGTGTAGGAAAGGTCCACGCAATGAATTATTAGGTTCTTTCTGAGTAACCCCAAGTTTAATATGATACTCTATCGAATACTTCCTTTTAATAGGAAGCAATTAATATATATGCATAAAAATATGCGATAGCTCTAATTCAAAGTTCGCAAAATCACTGAACACAACAATTCAAATCACAGTATAGTATTAGCACAAACCTTTTACATATCTTAGAGTACATTCTTACTGATATACACATTGGCTATAAATACCCTTGAAAGAATGTCCTAGAAGTCTCTAAATTGATCTAGGGTCATCTGGTTTGCTGCAAAGGTCACCTTTACCTTTTCAGAATTACTCCCAGTCACTTTCTCACATTGTCAGTTGAATCATCTTTCCCGCTGTAGTAGTCGCTTTGCAGAGAAGACAGCAACGTCCAATATCACAACGGTTGGAAATAATTTGAACTTTTGTTTTGTTCCTAATACCTGGTACTAATTTCCTCTTTCGCCAAAAATTACGGGTTTTATCACTTGACTTATTATGAATATTTCGAGCGGTAAGCATTAAATGTCAATAAAATAATATCAGTGATATTTCACAAAATTACATTATTGATGCTGAATTCTAGAATGATGCAAATGACTATTTATATTAACTCAAAAATAAGAATGTGTATCCTCTTTTAATTTTTATATATATATATATATATATATATATATATATATATTCGGTTTACTTTAAATTTTAACTTATAATTTTTTTTTTTTACTCTATGAGGAATGCTCAAAAAGTATCTTTGCCAGGAATAGGAAATGGGGTAACCCACTGTAGAATTGTCCATTGATCTCTTTTCCTTTATCAAAAAAATCCGTTAGTATGAGGTCCTTCATATCCAAAAAATCGTTGATGTATTTCTTCCAGTCGCTGAAACTGTCTTCGCCTTCTTTGAAGCAGATTCATTGGAATCAAACTATTGTTTTGATTGCTGCTTGATATCTTATATGTAATGAGGAATCCCGATCTCTTCGGAGGTAACAGTTCGACGCCAAATAACGATATGACTCGACGTGTCAGCAATCAAATTTTGATTCGATAGCGTTTGCTGACTATCAGTGCTATGTGTCTTGTATAACATATACTTTTTGATTTTTGTACTAGTTACGAAAACGAAGAGTTTGAGAATTCTTATTTTTTCGCTATATAAATGGACTGTATATATTATTAACTTTAATTACGAATAAAACTTATTTAACAAGGATATTGATATAAATTTCAAAACGAAAGATTAAATTCGGGACCAATAATCCTTATAATATAAGAGGCAAATAAAATTCACTTAAGTCTTGTACGAACGTTTTTATTTGCTAGTCCTGTCAGGTCAATGCTTGCTCCCCAACCCAGGAGTCGGAGGCCGGCAAAAGAGACTGACAACCAAGAAGGCAAGAGCGCACCAAAGACTCTAACGAACCTAGAATTTTACCTCATAATATTGGTTTTAATTCGAATTACTTTCATATAGATGAATATACTATTTCTACTTACATATCGTAACTGCTATTAATTTTGATTCTATTTATTGCACAATAAATAGATTTTTGCAAATTTTCTGTCATATATAGGAGCCAAAGAATTTAAATGGAATTTGAATAAAAAATTGAAGATACATTCCCATTTTCAGTGAGAAAATAGAACCATTTTTTTTTAAAACGTTTTTCTGAATTTCACTTGGTGTGTGTGTGTCATCAAATTTTCGATCGTTAATTTAACCAACTTCCCATCAAGCTAGAGCTTTGAAATTTTGGGAATCGTTCGTACTCGCCTAACAATGCAATATTTAGACATTTGCGACAAGTTTTAACTAATATTTTCTTTAATAATGCAGTTTAGCCCAAACACTTGGCGCGATTTCAAAAATTGGCTCCAAACTTGGCGATTTTTTTTGGCTGAGCGTTAAATCCGTGAAACGGAACAGGGTAGCCACATTTGGCAAAATACTGCCAAATAATTCTTGTCGCCAAGGATAAACCTTTCCTGAATTCTGGTTCCCATTTTTTTTAATAGAATGACTTACAAACTTTCAAATGCATGTTTTGATTTTATGAGTATTATGAATTTCTTAATATGCTCACAAATGTATGTTTTTAAGTAAATTTTAAAGTTAAAAATAACTAACAGTTTTAACTAATATTTCAATAATTTTCTTTAATAAACTTTGCTACCATATAAAAACGTTATTTTTAAAAACGTTGGTTTTTATATCGAATTATTTAAATTTTTAAACCAAAACAAGCTTTTTACAAGGATACAGTTACATATGCATTAAAATAAAACAGACAATTTTTCTTCGAAAGAAAAAAAAAAAAAATTAATACTTTTTATGGAGAAATAAAAAAAATTAATTAACCGAACGGTTTCTTATGTTCGTTTCCCTGGCAACTGGTAAGAAATGAATACACTGAGTGTACTTTCAATGTACAGAACATAAATTTAGCTAATAGTTAACAGTGTATAGGTAAAAATTACGTAATATTAGAGATGCAAGTAGTAACATTATTTATGCCAGTACAGATACATAGTAATTCGATTACTATAATGAGCGTTGTGATACTTTGTTTTAAAGTTATGATGACGCACCACATTCTTCATTTGAGTCGAACGTGTTAAGTATTGTGTTTTATTTCACCACTGCATCAGGAAATTTTCATCGCATGGGAATTTTAATGTGATTCGTTTTTCTTTGAAAGAGAAAAACCGATCCGATTTTTAAAAATATTTGAAAATATTCTTTAAAGACCGCAATACTGAAAAACGAATAATTAAAATAAGAATAAAAATATTTTTAAAAATCTTAGGAAAAAAGTAATTTCACAGAAGCATTCATTATTTTTTGCTCTTTCAAATGCACTTTATTGCATTCAAATAGATCAAATAATAAAGATGTGAGAATTAAAGTCAAAATTACATAGGATTAACATTAAGCTGATGAAATCAAAATGGCGGGTAGACGGGAGCCTTAAATTAATTTATGAAATTCTCCTTTACACTTTATAATATTATACTAAAATAATGATAGTTTGTTATAATTTAGAAGGAATTAACATTTTCTGTTACTATTCTGTTCTGTTTCGAAATTATTGTATGAAAAGAAAAATTTATAAATCAAATACACTAGGAAATTGTTTTCACTTTAAATACAAAATATTCATTTTGAAAAATTGAAATTCTAGCTGAGAAAAATTTTTAAAAATCCTAGATTTAGAACTTTTCTTCTGTAGGGACTTGTCGAAATAGCAATAACTCATCAATTTACTCTCATAAAAGAGAATTGACTTTCAATTTTTCATTGAAAAAAAAATCACACACGTTATACTCTTTGATATATTTTTCTGATTCTTTCTTCGAGAAAAATAACTTGTTATCACTATCCAATGGACAAACTTATTTTGTTAGGCGAATTGAAGTGAAAATTGGATAAAAGAAAGAAAGCCAGTAAATCTCATAAAAATGGATAGAGGACAGGATAGACGAACTGAGAATAAGATGTCAGGTGTTAATGGTCATTGCACACACTTTTTCTTCTTTAAATTTTTTTTTGTTTTTGTGTCTACTTGCTCTATAGGTGACTTAGTCAAAAGAAAAAAAAATATTCGCGAAGTTCTTAAAGTAATTGTATTTCGTTGACTGGGAACTGTAGTGAATAAATGTAGCGAAAGTACGGTAATGTGGAAAGTAAGAGGTGTTAGGAGAACACGGAGCTTTACTGAAGTTTCCTTCTTATATGAGGGTCGTTCAATAAGTTCTTCGAAATTCCAAGAGATGGTGCTCGTAGCATCGAAAATTGTTTGTTTTTAGTAAGCATCATGATTCACTAGACAGCTGTCTGAGTCTTAATTATTCGTATTCGTGATCATGACGTCTTTCGCACCTTAAAAACTTTTCGTCATAACGTTTCCACCCAATGAGACCATCTTCGAACTTTTTGGAAAAGATTCACCGGAAGCAGTTCACCGTTTTGATTTTTGCTTGATTTCCGGTGCATAATGAGGATCCAGTTTTACCGATGGTGACAACTAAACGTGGCAGCAATAAAATTTTGATTTGGCAGTAAATAACCACCATATCAAAACTTACCTATGAATCAATGTCAAATTTGCTTCGATTCCGTTTAACAGATGGCAGCACCCAATGGTAACAACAATTTACTTTTATGGAGCCACCTGCAAGCACGCACGCACACACACACACACATCCATAAAGACATATCATTTTTAAACTAATATTGTTATCTTGTTTCTTTTTTTTGATGAAGTACATAAGTGTAATACTTGGATAGCTCTCACTAATACAAAAAAATACAGTAATACCTCGAGGGCCATACTTTTTTTTTTATTTGACACCCAATTTGAACAATTCCTATTTTATCTGAAAACTACATGAATCCTCTATGTAGAGCACCGTTCAATTTTTGGTTTAGTACTCATACTTTTCTGTGAACTTGCACCAACTCGTAACAATTCGGGCTAATCCATTGGATTAGAATTCTGTTGGTTGTTGTCAACATGAGGCTTTAATTGAAGCTTTAACCCCATCGAAAGAATAACAGTTATGTCCTTTTAAGTGTTTTTTCTCAAGAGCTCTGAGGAGGAGGTGAAATTTGTAAAGGGCAAGGTAGAGCCTGGATAAGCTCACAGCTCTCAGTTGCCACTCAGTGATGCTACGCTGCTTCTAACTCATTTCTATCTTCCCTTCTCAGCACACACCAGAGAACAAAGATAACAAACGTATTACGTAGAGACCACAAGTAGCTTTCGGGTACAATAAACATTTGGTTTGCAATAAAAAAGGTTATATCCCCATGGAAGAATTAATTTTTCATCAAACATCATATGATTAGGTGCTCAGAAAATCAGAGTACCGAGTCTCTGAAACTCAAAGAGATTTTTTTTCAATGTGTTTTCGCTTATCTCAGTCGTTTGAAAACTCTTGTTGCAGTGTTGTGTTGAATTGAGTGTCTCGATTCCGAATACCGCATGTTGTGCGTTGAGGAGCGTAATCTGGTTTCTTCTCGCGAAGAGAAACGCTCCGTTCTGGATGTTCTACGAAATAAAATTGTTTACAAAGGATGGTGTCATGAACGGTTCTAATGTGTACATGTGATGTCGTGAGTGTAAAGCTTGCAGTACAAAAATATTCAAAACCGATGTTTTGGCTGGAAAATCAAGGTCTCTGTCTTTTGCTACCGCAATGAGTTTCTCCTCAATGAAATTTTGCCCCATGGTAGAATCCACGACTCGTTGGAAACAACGATTTTACAACGATTTCGCTACCATGGCCACTAGGCTACACGACCATGTACACAGTTGTATTATTGGGCAAACTTTTTATATTACCTGCTAGGAAACAAGAAACATTGAAATGAAATGAAAACTGACGGTTCAAATAAACATTAGGCAAAAATTCGAGTAATGGTCCGTCTCAACAAATGCAGACGAGGCCTTGTGTAACAAAAGGGAGAAGACAAAACTTCAAATTAGCGCAGATGAAAAGCTGTCTCGTAAGTTTGGAGCTGAGAGAGGATCGACCATTTTAATAATTTTTAAACATATATCTTTTCTGGATTTGAATGTTTGGATTGGATAGGAATCACCAGTATAGTCTTTTTTTGTAAGAGGTTAAGCGAATGGTAACTTCTATCCGACTCTTGTGCCATAGTTCAATTAAATGTAACTAACTTTTAAAGTCAATACGTGCTCCAATTCACACAAGTGGAATTGAACTATTTTTTTTTATCAGTTACTATAAAATAATATACTATGGCTCTCTTTGGACTGTATGGCTTGCCAACCAATTATTTATAACCACTAAGAATATTTAATTGCAACGATATTTAACGCTGCAATTAAATATTCCTACCAAGCCCTTCCAGTTGAAATTGCTTTCTCCGACAAGTCCTTTACGGCAACAATAGCCGGTAGCTGTAACTCTTGATATTAATCGGCCGCCTGTTAGAACTATACCCAGAGTTAACCATACTCTCTCTTTCCTCTACATTTCACTTTACTTATATATCATTATATCTGAATCACTTCACTTTATTTCACATGCATCTAATTAACATAATCACGTATCATTTTTGTTGAGAAGAAACTGTTATTTCATGTAATCTATCTCAATTATAGTTCCCAAGGTTAGTGAAGAGAAAATCGCGAATAGCCCAAGGTCATAAGATTCTTTTCAAAATTTCTCGGTTAGTGAGATTAGATCAAATTTTACGAGTTATAAATTTTTTTTCTTGCGTAAGTGATTTTCGTAATAATTAAAAATAACGCCGAAGGAGTTTAAACGTAACGCAGAAAATTCGTATCGATTTTATTATTTATATCATCGTTCAATTTATATTAATTTTATAACTTACGGTTCACTTAACTCGGGACTTAGTCACCATAGACCCCGACTATCGCGAAAGGACGGATTTCGACTATATTGAATATATCTTTCAATTAATGTACGTTCCAACAAAATTTTAAAATTTCATTTTTGTTGAAATGTAAAGGATAATGGCGTATCCAGGGGGGGGGTACTAAGGTACATATGCACTCCCAATAAATTTTTCTCGAAATTGAAATATATCAGTGAATAATTATTTTACTATACTATTATAGATACTCTAAATTTTAAACACAAGTACTCTTTTTCCTCTCCATGCTTAAATTTTTTTTTATGACGAAGTAAAAAAACAAGAGAATTTAACTGAGCTCATTTCTGGAAAAAGAATAAAAAAGTATCTGCTGTCTCTGGAAGAGTGCCTCTGGTTCAGTGTTTGCAGATGAAGAGAGTGGGGTGCATCCGTAAGAAATGCAACCCCCAAAAAGGCAAATTTTATTCTCATTGTTTCTTAATTATTTTTCTTAAATCATCTTTACTTCTTAAATTTTTATAACTTGATAAAATTGTATCAATACTAAAACAGTTTTAAATATGAAAAATGAGATTGATATAGTATTTACATTATACCGAGTGGTAACTCTAAACTAAAAAAATGCTTCAGTCATAACAATGACAATATGTCCCCACCCCCTTTTACTTTCTGGCTACGCTACTCGTAAAGGACTCGCTAAAAAGACTAAAAATCAAAAGATTTCCATCTCAAGATTATCAGCAATGTTTGCCTATTCATTTGCAACGCATGGTTGAACTTCAAAGAAAACCGAAATGAAAGGAAACCGAATCGTCAAGGTTAAAATTTTTCCTGTCACCAGAAAACGAAACAATATTTTTTATGAGTTAAAACAGGTCTTTCCCAGCTCAGGTGAAACAACCCATCAAGTGTGTGTGGTGTTTGGAAGTTAATGACTTTGTATCTTACTTACCTGAAACATTAAGATTCTTTACTTTATATTTTATACTCTGGAAATATTCATCTTGGATATGTTAGTCCCAAATAAGGTTTCTCCTTTTCCGCAATTTTGCTTTTCTCAAATTCCGGAACAGATTTAATTCTGTTGAAAATGTGTTAAAAATTAATTTGGAATGGAGTCGAATGTAATATAGCGTGTTTCTTGAATTTTTTTTAAATAGGTTTATGAATCTTCACTTTAGAAGACAAACATTATAATCCTCTAACAATGTATATTACAAAGTACTTCTATATTCTCCAAAACATCTTTAAATGTAAAAAAATGGTTTCTTTTAGCAGAAAATTGTTTTGATTTGAATAAAAAAATGTTTTAATCGCTTATAAAATTTTCCTAAATTTTAATTACATTTGAATAAGAACACCTCTAAATTTAATCAAAAACTGTTATCGAGAATTATTATAGAACAACCTATGAAGGAAAAAAAAAAAAGTGACCATTACTGCAATATCGCTATATCTTATTTTTATATTTCAGTCAAGAAAATTCTTCTTTTAAGAATAATCTTTCAGATTTAGCTTAGTGAAATATTGTGTTGTGTTCTATAGGATTATTACTTAAAATATGATTGATTAAAGGATGATTATTATTTATCAAAAATGAATTCTCTTGTATTCGAAAATTTTTTATTAAAATTATTCGCTTAATATTGAGTATTTAAAAATATTGCAGGATTTTCCGGAAGTTTAAGTCAATATTCTGTCGTGAACTCAGGTCCCCCAATAAAAGGGAAAATATTTAAAGAGCATTTTAAACACTTTTTATAGCCATATTTTTCAGTATTTCGAATCTTTAAATTCATATTTTACATTTTGAATATTTATAAAAGTTTATTGTGGGACTTGTTTGTACATATTTTTAACGAATTTGTCTTTGTCTGTTATATGCACTTTGATAGTAAGTATATTTCTTAGTATATGTCATAGGAGTAAGTATAATTATAGTAAGTATATTTCATTTAATGAGCCAAATGATAACATATAGTGTTTTATTGTAAAAATAAGATTGAAAATTTGACTCTATTTAGATCTTCATTAAATGATTCTTTTTCTGCCATTTGTTTTTGAAAAGGGATGTTTAATATATTGTTTTACTTCTATCTAGAAAGAGTAGCTCCCAGGCTATTGGACCCTTGAATTATAAAAATTTCCAAAAGATGTACCGAAATATCAGTTTTGTTCTTCTCGTTAACAATATACACTGGTGTCTAAACGTTAAACATAGCTCATAAAATGTGAAAAAAAAATATGAGTAAATATTGGTGAATGATTGTTCGAAGTAATTTGTGATGAATCTGCTGAATGTGAAACTTTGACTTTATACAAAATATTTGAGTTGATGTCTTTTTTCGCAAGACTCCTGTACTCATCGGAATGCAATAAATCGGCTCACTCAGCATAAGACGTTCAAAAAGTTTCTCCCAAATTATGTGCGAAGGAACATAACTAGTACGAAGAACGATTAACGGGACAAAAACAACAACTGGACATGTTGCGGAAGGAAAATTTTTTGGAATGCTTGAATCCGAATAATCACAAACTGAAGTAGCTCGAGTTCTGAAAGTGCCTCGGAGTGCGATCTTAAGATTATGATGTAGAAGTTTAAAAGTGAGGTAAATATTTTAAATTCCATTAGCAAGTCGACCAAGAGTCGCAAATATCCATATTTACAACTGCACGCCATCATAGGAACAATTGTGCCAGAGAACTGAGTTCAGCGTTTTCGGAATAATTTGACTAGAAATTCGTATCTACCGGAATACGATTTTCCAGACAAACTGTTTACAGGAGACTAGGTCATATTGGTTTCTGTAGAAATGAGCTCGATCGAATGATGGCAAGTTCTGGATACAAAGATGGCTACGATAAAAAAAAAATAAACCCGATTTATTTTAAACAAATGTTTCACACGTTAAGTAAATCAGGTAACGATAATTTAAAGAGGCCGTGGAAGCCAAATACACACTCCAACTGCAAAAACTTCTGTCGAAACAAAAACAACTTCGTCATCAATCGGCCAGAACTTCCGTTGTCAGCTCAATTTATCTTTTTCCGTTCGATTTTTCCAGCTCTTTTTTTAAGTCACGGTTTCAGCATTCCTATTATAATTTTATTAGGCAATCGCCTAGGCAGCACAATGATAAGCGAGCTTTGGATACTTCTTTGGATCCTTACTGTTTCTATGTCAAACAACTAGCAATTTGTATAACCCTATTTGTATATTTGTATTTGTAAAATATGTAACCCTCGCATCTACTTATAGACGCGAGCATTTAAACAGGAGTTTAGAACATTAGTTCTAGAGTTTGAGTTTTTAGTTTAGCTTTAGTTTTCATGAAAATCGTACTAGCAGCAACACGAGGGCTATTGGTGACGAACCTCGTAATTTTGAACCTCGGTCAAGTGACGAGGACGACACCTGAGCTGACTACCCCTCTCCTTCTAGAATTTGAGACAGTGGGCCAATGTGATGTTCAGTGATAAATCTCGCCTTAGTTTAAGCACTGATTCTCATCAGCTTTAGATATGGCGAGAATGTAGAGCTTGTTTTCACCTTTGAAACATCGCGGAAAAAATCGTTTTCCGACAAAGAGAGTTATGGCGATAGCAGATATCATACTGGACGACCAAACAGACCTTCATATCTTTGAGACAGGGCCTGCAATTGCTAAAAGATGCAGAGAGGAAGTTCTTGAGCCTTATGTTCTCTTGTTTCGAGGTACTGTTGGTCATATTTATGGAAGATAACGCGCCTTGTCATCGGCCGAGTTTGATCGACGACTTACTTGAAATGGAAAATATCCAACGTATGCCGTGATCTTTCTCATTTATCTGATTTGAATCCCATTGCGCATATAGGGTAAACGCTTGGAAGATAACTTGCAGCCCTTTGAGCCCATCGAGCTCCGTTACAGAATTCAAAACAGCTCTTCGTAACATTTGGAATTCTTTCAGCCCACATCTCATACACAATGTCATAGCATGTATGGAAAATCCTTGTACATCGTTCCTTGAAGTCAGAGGTTACCATACACCTTATTAAATTGCAACAACACCTTTTTATTTCATTTGTTTTTCACCAAATTTAGTTTTTATTAACGTCGCACTAGAAGCAACATGAGGACTATTGGCGATGGACCTCGTAATTTTGAACCTCGGTCAAGTGACGAGGACGACACCTGAGCTGGCACCCCCTCTCCTAACATCCACACCACTCCAACGGGAGGACTTTGGGCCCCGAACAGATTTAATGTGCATCAGCCCCGGCTACACGGCGGGTCTTTGGTAGCCAAGGATCGAACCCGCCACTGAACGAAAACCGCCGGCCGCGAGTCCACGACCTTGACCACTAGGCTACCGCGGCCACTTTGTTTTTCACCAAAATGTGAGTTCTTATGCCCAGTTTTCTTTCAAACTGGATGATAAAAGTGATTATAATCATTTTTTCGTGTTGTTTAATAACCGTTTTACATTCTTATACCTCGTTTTCCGTCATTCTGACTTAGAGTTTCTTTATTATTCACATAATTACCAATATGATTAACTTTTGACCATCAGTTTATATCATCAATTTTTGTGACAGAACTGACTGCTAATTTGGATTCTACGAACTCAGTGTTTGAAAATATACTGTGTCAATAGCTTATTGACCCAGTTTTATCTTTATGCTGCAAAATAAATCTTTGAGATATAAATAAATGTTTTATTTAATAAAATATAATTTCATAAGTTTCTCTATGCGACTTCTTTCGTAGTACATCATTTTATAAGTATTCTGTATTATACCTAACATTTTTTAATATAATAAGAATTAGAAATATGATAATTAAAAATGATCATGGGGATCTGTTTGCAATTCGTGGTAGTTCAATGCCAAGGGATTTATTCATATTCTATAATATAATATTATGGGGAAAATTCACTGAATTGTTGATAAGAAAGGAAATAGGGCCAGGCTTCGATACCTCTTTAAACAGTCTTAGGTAAGGTAGAAGATATATTTGATATGTATTTAATAATCCAGCGGTTTTCTACCTTTTTCACTTCGCGAACTCACAGATGATTCGGTTCCCTTACGCGTAATCCGGATCCCGAATCCTCTTAGCACCCCTCCTCCCTCCCATTTATTTCACCCAATATAAATTCTGAAAGCTTCTCTAAAAAAGGTAAGCACGGAATTAATTAAGATGGTCTATTTTTTCCTTAAATAGTTTTTTTTTTATTTTTTAAATAAGCAAACAAATTAGTTCAAAGATAATAATAAAAATTAACAGGATATTTGAGACTGTATTAAATTACAAAGTTTTGAAAAATCAGTCTCAAAGAAAGATTAATACAATGAGAAATTCGGAGCTGCGTTTTATTTGCTTTAATATTTACTTTTCATGCGATTTATGTATGTTCCATCAGATCCAACCCTTTATACATCTTATATGGCGCAAGCAGGTTGAAGATAAGCTATTTTCAGCAAATCTCTTTCATTGAAGATTTTATTGATTAGAGTTCAATAAAACAATTAATAATATTAATAAAAATCTCAAAAAAGTTAAAGATTCTCTTATTTTTCTTTTTAGTTAGTAACAGCCTTTACTACAGTGGCGTAGCGTGGATTTCTTCCACCTGGTGCGAAAAATAAACTTGCCGCCTTTACAGAAACAAATAAAATAATATCACGAATACATTACGCACGATTAAAATTAAATAAGTTATAGTTTAATATACTAAAACGAATATGTAACATTCTACGTCCCATTGAAAAGTTTAAAAATAAACGAACAAATAATTTATCTCAACACTACTGTACATTCGACAAATCATATAAAACAAAACAGAGCATGACTTTACAATAACTAACAAATTTAGACACACATGAAACTTTATCAAAGTAGAAAATAAACAATATCAATGCCTGTTCCGTTCTTCTAAATAACAAAAACGTTGAAAAAAATCAACTGTCACCTGCTCACTGTCCCGCTTTTGAGTTGTTCTAGGACAATAATCCAAAAATCAAAACGGGACACATTAACTGCATTTGTGGCGTGGCAACAGCGGATCGCGGCCAGCTGCATCCGTTTCGGAGTTCAAAAAGATAAATTTATTTTCTTATTTTGTAAAATATTAGACGAGCTTTTATTTAACTTCATCTAAATGTAGTTTAGTTTTTTATTAACGTCGCACTAGAAGCAACACGAGAGCTATGGGCGACGAATCTTGTAATTTTGAACAATGGTCAAATGACGAGGACGACACCTGAGCTAGCACCCCCCTCTCCTAACTTCCACACCATGCCAACGGGAGGATTTTGGGCCCTGACAGATATTCAACGTGCATCAGCCCCGGCTACACGGCGGGTCTTTAGCGACCAAGGATCGAACCTGCGACTGAACGAAAACCGCCGGCCATGAATCCGAAGCCGTGACAACTAGGTTACCGCGGCTTTCATCTAAATGTCAGTATATTTGTTTTGATAATATCGTACAATTCTATTTTGAACCATTTCCACTTATCCAATTGCCTTAAAATTATGCAAAAGTACCAATGTAGTCCCAGTCCCAGTATGGTTATCTGATCTAATGATCATGGTCTGCTGCTGCATATAGATTAAACCAGGTCAGCCGCTCCCTGCCACCCCCCCACTTTGGCTGCCCGGGGCGATGGCCTCCTCTGCATTTCCCACGCTACGCTACCGCCTCCTATTTTGTTTTCGCGTACCCCCTAAAGGCTTCTCGGGTACCCCCGGTTGGCAACTGCTGTTCTAATTCATATCACTATCCAGGTTAAGAGCTGCAGTAATCCAGTGATTATGATCTCAAGCGCCTTGACTGAGAACGTTCAAATCAAGTCATTAGTTCGAGTCCTGGAGCCAAGAAAATTTGGAAGTTGCTGCACCTTGAGTTCAGCTGAGCTTTAAAATCCTGCTACGGCGTGGTAAAAAGAATTATAATTTTAGGTAATGTTCTCGTCCTCTGAGACTCAAATTTTGAATTTCCATCGCTAAGAGCCCTTGTGTAGTTTTATATCTCAATTGTTTTTCCAACAAATGCTTTTTGTTTTGTTACTAGGGTTTCATTTTAAGTAAATGTTTTTTCGAAAAGGGAAAAAAAATTAGTTTAGGGTAAAACACAGAGACGCTCAATTTGTTGAACTTAAAGCGCAACATTTAATACTTATTTGTATATGAGACTGAAAAGAAATTTAAAGCCTTATTTTAGGAGTTCATGCTTTTTTACAAGTATGTACTTTTTACAGTAATACGATATTTAAAATTAATTGTGTGGGGTTACATAAATAAAATGGGATTTCTTAGGGTAAAATGCATCTTAGAAATATAACTTGATTTGCCAATTTTAAATTGAAGATTTGATTGAATTAACCCATATGTACTACATTAAGTTTTAATTTTATACTACGAAGGAGAACTATCCGATTAATGATTTTGCATACATAAAACCTTAAAAAAAGTTTATTTTTTGTACAGATACGGCAGAATTTTCTTTTCAGGTAAAAAATGTAATGTATATTATATTCCCCAATTTCTTTGTATTTTAACTATGGTAAATAAATATTTAAAATTAATAATAAATTTAAATAAATAAATTTACAACATAAATTTTAATGAAGCCTGCATTATAACTTACAAAAACATTATATTTATTCCCATTTAATAGTTATGGTGAAGTAAAAGTGAAATAAGTAATTAAACGAATTAAATGGATTAAGTAAAAAAACTATCGCATCATAAAATATCAATTATTATTTTAAAGTTCAGACACAATAGATATACTATCCTGGACAGGCAAATTATTAATTTGTTAAGGTTTAAGGTTCCATTAAAATATTTCGAATTGTTGTCTTCAAAAATATTCTTTTTATTGAATTTGAAGAATTTTTTTAGAAACTTTCTTTGAAGATTTTAATGCAATTATTACGTTTAACTTTAAATTAAACGAAGCGGAGGGAAGAGGTTAAAAAAAGAAAGGAAAAAAAAAAAAAAAAAGATTAAAAAGCCATTTCTGGACAGAATCCTTTGAAAAATTTCTTCTCATTAATGTTCTCATGCATTCTAAACGTATAAATGATAGTAATTCTTTTTTTTGCTTCTTACAAAATGAGAAAGAAGATAAGAAATTTCTCTAGGTATTATGTTTTACTGTTCTTTTTTAATCATTAAGATTCAATTATCTGGTATTGTAAAAATGTCTGGCTTATCATTAAAATGTGTAGTTAATTCATCTTTAATATTTTTACAATTTAACGAGATCTTTCTGTGAAGTTGAGGAAAAAAGTGTTTAAGTTTGGTTTGACTTCCAATCCTTTTTCGTCGGTTCTGTAAAGAAAATTAAATATTTTTTTACCTCCACATCTATCTTTTTTTTACATTAAATGAAATAAAAAAAGTTTTTAATAGCAACCTAAAGGAATATTAATATAATTCTTTAACATAGGAAACATGCTCTTGAGCAGATCAGGCAACTAAATAAACAACGACACCTTTGTAGTGGATGTAGTACAACTCCACTCCACTCTACAACTAAAATAAAAAATGACTGTTCTATTTTTAATCTCGTGTAATCCATGGCCCCCCCCCCCCAACACAACCAATTATGATGTGCTTAATGCAGAATTATAACATCATGTTCCAAGAAATAAAAAAAAAATCATCCTCAAGTATCATGAAAATTAGATGGAGTAGTTTGAAAATTTAGCTCAATACAGAAGATGAATATCGAACGATCACCACCTATCTAAATGACAAGAAAATAGAATATTATATCATACATCCAAACCAGAGTCGCCAACTAAAAGTGGGTTTGAAGGGTTTATCAACTACCACAGATGTTGCAGAGATCGAAGAAAATTTAAAAGCATAAAACATCAATATGGAAAAATCACCCAACTTAGACAACTTATAAGCAAAGAACCACTGTCTATCTTCCTCACTTCAGTTTCAAAAAAAAAAAAAATGAAGGCGCTTGGGATATTTATAAATCAAAACATGTTTATACATGTCCATTATAATTGAACCTTTCAAAAGAAGCATGGAGCAACCCAATACTTCAACTACAATTTCTTCTACCATTCATTAAAGAACTGTAACATGCTCCCAGGGTGCCTGAAGAATGGCCAAAAGAGTTGTGTCAGGAATGCACAATCAAGGAAAAAATTACCGAAACGGTTTGTATCAATTGCGGGCTAAGCCCCATCAGCTTCTGGAGAGGTTACTCAAAAAACCCAAACAGAAACCAGCCAAAGGAACCAGCACAGTTTTTTCAGAAAAACGAAATAGAGACCTTGCAAAATTGTATCCGACAATATCAGCTATGCTAACGTTCTTAGTAACAAAATCACCCCAGAGATGGCGGCTCGCAACACAAAGAGGTCAGCATCAATCCAAGACCAGTCTGAATCACCTTCTACCCCAGACCTAATTAATTCTGATATTTTAGAAGAATTTAAAGAAGATAATAGAACTTAACAAGTACCTAAATTTAATTTTAGCACTTTAACAAAACCATAGCTCCTACAGACGCAGACAAAATTTATCTGCTAATCAAAGGTATGACTTCAATCTCTTATACAAACCAATAATGTTTCATACACCTTTAGGAATCGTATTTGCCTCATGGAATGCGAAATGAATACAGTTCCGTACTATCGAGTTACGAAACTTTATAGATAAGCATGTCCCGGATATTATCCTTCTACAGGAGACACACCTTGGAACAGGAATGAACACTAATATCTCAAATTATCACTCCTATAGAAATGATAGACTCAACCAAATCCCACCAAGAAGGGGGCCCTTCTTTCTCATTAAACATTTTCTCATACACCACGCAATCCCACACCTGTTCTACATGGTACAAAAGTTACTATTGTAGCGCTGATCCCACTGGACGACGATCCAATACACACAACCTCTCTTTCGTTTGAGCTCACTACTAATTATTAACTGAGTTTACTGATTTAGATAAAATTATCCGATTAAGACATACCTCTATAATTTGTGGAGACTTTAATACCCACCACACGGCATGGGACTATGATATTACTTTTACGAGAAGAAACGCTTTAAAAATTACTCAGATCTGAATAATCTTTGATTTACTGCTCCGCCCACCAGACTGATGATTTCATAAAATAATTGACCATTGTTCATTGTATTAAAAAATAAGTTGACTTCAGTAAATAACCTTTCTAAGACCTAATAAAAATCCTTGGTCTAAGTAAACCAAAAATATCTCGGGGTGATCGTCGTTAAAACATTCACTTTTAGACAACATCTAACACATGTTAAGGAAAATTTCCGAGCAGTAGCCTGTAAACTCTATCCTCAAGCTTCTCTAGGATCTTATTAAATATGCCTTCTCTCTCTGGGCCTTTACAAAAAGCTCAATATTCTATCATCAGACATATTATTGGCACAAGCTAGTATATGTGAAATGTTCACTGCGTGCTGCTCTAAATTAATATTCTATAAAACAATTAATTACAAAAATTTCCAAGAAATTTTTTAATAATATTGATAACTCTGATAATAAATACCTCAATAAAATTGAAAAATGTACTCCAAATCATTAAATATCTATCTTGATTCATAGAATTAGTCCAGAAACTTTCCTAGTCATCGAGAAGTTCATTTTTCTATGTCTTTACGACGTAGGAACGAAAAAAAAAAAAAAAAAAGCCACGTTGACCTCCTCAATATCTGCAGGTAAGATACATTAATCAATTACAAGAGTTTGGCACAATAATCTCCAACAGTTTTACCTTCCTCCTCCACGAGCACAAACAAGTTCTTTAATCTATCAAAGAATGCTCTTACCGGAATAGGCTGCTAGTACTTCCTAGGATTGCTCCATAGCGTTGAGTCCTAATCTTATTAAATCGATGTTAGTCAAAGAGAAATATATCACTAATAGCCTATGTTACAACATAAAATGCACTAACTTTCAACAATTCTATTTGTTGTCAAATATATGTATTAAATAATTCGAAAAAATAAGTCTTAGGGAAAAAAAAAATCAGTTTTTGCATCTGTTAAAAAATCAGTTAAAGACATTTAAATTCGAAGAAACATTAGAATAATAAAGAAAATGATACAAGTTTGGTTTGAATGTTATATTTTCTTTTTATTCCGACGGACCAAAAACAATTACTTTACTTTCAGAAATGTAATCAAATAGATTGGTATACTGATTGATTGTATGCTTATGGCATATGAGCCGAATCTGGCAAATCTGGGCTGAACTTTTGTTGATAAGATACAAGTTATAACTTTCTCCCCCCCTCTAAAATAATAATAAAAAGATCCAATTCGGGGTTAAAGTCGGGAATAGGTGTCCCCTAAGGGATTGGCGATGAAACTTGGCCATTTCCTAGATAGGTCGCTAAATTTGCGTGTATTAAGCATTGAGTATTCTTAGGATTACCTCAACAAATCACCACGTTTAAATCATTATCGCCCTCAAAAGTCGCCAATCGCCTAGGGGACACCCTATTCCCGACTTTAACCGAATTTAGGTTATAAATATATTGGAAAATGATTGGTATGATCCTGCAGAGTTTTTAGTTTCTGCAACTGAAATTACTTGAAAATATATTCGTTATTTACTCTTACATTTCTTGTTAATTATATCTAGTATTTTTAGATGCAATAAATCTAAACCAAAAAAACTTTTACCCCTCAGGGGCTTGCCTTCTTCAGGCAAATATGGGCATCACTACCAGGAGACGCTCTTGGGATCTTTTTCTTTCTCATGAATTTATTGTCTTTGGTAAATATGGGTAACGAACACCCGGGATTACCCTAGTAATTCTTCTGTATTTTCGATTCTTGTTCCTGTCAACCAATTTTTACCTTTTTTCCAAATTTTTTCAAACGTCTAGACTGCAGTTACATCTTGTTTTGAGAAGCATAGCCACATGTGGCTCTTGCTCCATCAATCATCCCCAAAGCTTTTAAATGATTGAAATAATATATATTATTATATTTAGTGACAAAAGTTTTTATTGATGTTATACATTGATTTGCAAAAGTTTAACTTTATTGCATTATATTGAAAATAAATGTTTCCCTTTTATCAGTTTTCACTTTCTATCAAGTTTTTAGAAATGAATCGGATGCGATAACGTTCTCTGAAGCGATTACACCTTTTCTGAGCATATGTTTTTGAAAGCCCAAAAGAAAGAGCTTTGGAAAAAGTTGTCTGTATTTGACAAGACATTTTTGAAAAAAAAAAAAAAAAACCCGTCGTACTGGACAAGCAGATTATAACGCAGAATTTCAGTTAGCAAAATCTTTTCAGTTTAGTTTGAATAGACACGTGGAATTCAATACAAATGCTAGCTTGATTCTGAACGGTATAAAATGTTAATGTTAAATAATTGTTAGTCCAATATTTCTAAGAGTTGTAACTATTATTTTGTAAGTAATTGTTTAAAGCATTTACAATAAATTATAAATTTCTGTCTCTTTTGCTTTACTGGAGAGACAGTAGCTTTAGTTTTTGTATATAAGAATTCTGCAGTTTAGTGAGAAGCGGAAACGAGAGTTGAATAAAGTTTAGTTTAGTTTTTATTAACGTTGCACTAGAAGCAACACGAGGGCTATTGGCGACGGACCTCGTAATTTTGAACCACGGTCAAGTGACGAGGACGACACCTGAGCTGGCACCCCCTCTCCTAACATCCACACCACGTCACGGGAGGACTTTGGGCCCCAAACAGATTTAACGTGCATCAGCTCTGGCTACACGGATGGTCTTTGGCGGCCAAAGATCGAACCCGCGACTAAACGAAAACCGAGAGTTGAATAAAATGACTGGTGGTTAATATTGTAATTTTATTTATATGCAAATCAAATACCGTTAAAGTAATAATTCTCTATAGCAACCTGATATCGCAATGTATCATTTACCTACATCTCAAAACGCCGCCACAGTTCTTTTAAGGTTTTTATTTTATGATCATATAAAACAAATTCATTAATGTTCTTTTTTGAATTCGTGAATGTAATGCTATTCATATGAAATTTCTTTATTACTTCTCAAATTTAGATAGAGTAAATCATAATGAAGATTTTTGAGAAATTACATCTTCCCACCGATTTTTAAAAATATTTTTGTCCATTTTAATAATTGGTTGGGACAAATATCATGACCCCAAAGCACCCTAGTGATCTTTTTCTTTCCTATGAGGTTTACAGCCTTTGGTAAACACAGGTGTCGCAACCCCGAGTTACCCTAGCGATCCTTCTCTATTTTTGACCCTCCTTCTTGTCAACCAATTTGTCTTTTTTCAATCTTTTCACGTCTAGATCACAGTTAAATCTCGTTTGGTTCAGCACAGCCACATCTGGCTCTTGCGCCAATAGCTTTCACATTCACTCACTCACTCACTCTTTGAAATCAAACCTTTGAAAAAAAAATATTTAAAAGTTTTTTAAAAAGTTGGAAAATATAATTACTCAGAAACCATTGTTGTTTTTTGCTCTCTCATAGACGTTATTTATTCTACTTAAATAGTTAAGATTTGAGAAGAAATGTAGAACAACCATTGTATTAATAATATGCTCACGAATTCAAAGTAGGTGGTAAATAACGAGGTTCATCTCCGGTAGTCCTCGGGTTACTTCCGAGTGTGACGTTTTTAAAACAATCATTCACTCAAAATGGCTTACCTGCTTGAAGTAAGTATGAAATTCGTAACTCAGTGGAGCCGAACAAATATACTATATTTCCCAATTTTCGATCTTTCTCCTTGTCAAACAATAGTTATCTTTTTCATCCTGTTAACGTGCGCGAGCCATTGCATCGATGCTCTTGGTTGGCAATTTTTTTTACATCAAAAGTTCTGCTCCTAGTTCAACAAAACGCCTGATATATAGAGGAGCTGATGCACATTAGGCGGTCGTAGATCAAAATCGTTCGCGTTTGGAACCAGTTCAGGTTTCGTCCTTGTCACCTGATCGTAATTCAGAATTATGATTTTCGTCGCCCTTAATAAACATTCAATTCTACGCATCTGTTATTTTTTCTTTTCAACTTAAGCCTAGATCACGGATATGTATTTATATCAATGATTTAGGGGCCGCTGTGGCCGAGTGGTCTTGACTTCGAACAAGTAGCCTACAATGCTTTAGTTGAGCTCCGTGTTCGCGTTTCGTTACAGCTATAGACCTGTTGTATAGAGGGGCTACTTCACGTTAAATCTGTCAGGACTCATAGTCTTCTGTTGGCCGCGGTAGCATGGTGGTTATGGTTGTGGATTCGCCACCGGCTTTGTTTCTGTCGTGTCGTGAGTTCGAGCCTTGATGCCACTAAAGACCCACCATATAAAGAAAGGTGCTAATGTACGTTAAATCTATCGAGGCCCCAAGTACTCCCATTGATGTAGTGGGGAATTTCTAGAGGGAGGTGCCAGCTTGTGACGTATTTCTTTTATTATATTTAACACCGTCTTAAAGTCTGAAATTAAATAATTCATGAATTTAACAACCCATTTGTGAAGAAACGTAAGAGAAGGACAACACACTTTACTATCTATCAAAGAATATATATATATACAAGACCACTCTCTTTCGAATCCTTCTTAACTCAGTTACTCCTAGTTTATGTTCAACTAATAAAGCCATAGCTTACCAAATCATTCATTCCAATTCAAACACTTCTCGATGATAGCAGATTCAACTCCTATTATTTGATCAGGAGTCACTTCCAACTGTAGTCAATATAAATGAAAAATTAAGATGATTCACTCCTTTCTAGCAAATCCATCAGCTTCTTGTTATTCTCTCTGTCTTCCTTCTCTTTTCTTTTCGTTGATTTATTATTTGGTTAATGGGATATGAGTAACAAAGGCTATTATCCTTTTGAAGGAACAAATCACTCCTCAAAAAATTTCCTTTCGATTTTATTTCGCTTATATATTCCTATCCTTAATTCAATTCATTACACTTCTTATCTTCATCTAATTTATCAAATCACGTTTCATTTTGATTGGCAAGAAGCTATATTTTTTATATAATTCAAATTTTCCAAAAAGTCCCCGAAGTTAGTGATGAGAAAATCGCGAAAAGTCCTACTCAAGTGCCGTCCTCTTCATTTCGACCGAGGTTCAAAATTATGAGGTCCGTCGCCAATAGTCCTCGTGCTGCTTCTCAGTGCAATGTTAATAAACTATCAAACTTAGTCCTTTAATTGGCGTAGATTTAGAAAGAGGGATACCAGCTCAAGTGTTGATCTCTCCATCTGTTTTTTTCCCCAGTTCCGTGGCTGAAAATTATGAGATGTAATGTCTTGTTTGGTGGATCTAGCGTTGGGCATAAATAGACTGACGGCAAATGTTCTGAAATGATTGAAATGAAAACCGAAAACATGAAAATGAGAATCTGAAGCCGGAAACAATAATTTACACGGTGAACGGTTTTGAAACCCATTTCAGTAAAGAACTGTTGTAGTAACAAGCAGGTTTTTGCAAGTAAAGTCTAATTATACCTCAAAAGACATAGAAATGTATGTTTGAGAGTTAGGTAAAAGCAATTTACATCTGTTTTGGAAGCAAATATGTTCTTTTTTGCTGTGATGCGTTTAAATGGTTTACATCTAACTATAAACATTCTATAAACAAAACTATAAGAAAGGAAGAAAACTCTTTCTCTGTAGGAAATTCTTCCGAATAACCACCTATCAAGGAAGGATTAAACGAAGTACTAATTATTTTCATTACCTAATATAACTAAGTTGTAGACCTTGCATTAAAAATAAAAGACCCGCGCATCTGGTTTCAGAAGAAAGACACATAATGTCTAATCTTATGGGAAAGATTTATACACAGACAACCGTTTTCGCATCATTGCGGTCGTTTGAGCGAACGTCGCCCCTTAAAAAGAAGTTTAGAAAACAAATTTCCGTCTACGAGCTTGCATTAAATGCTTTTACTGGCGACGATAGATAGAGTTCCGTTATGGCACCTACGGCGTAGCATATTAGCTTTAATATCGTCATAAAATATATGCTAGATAAAAGGAAAGTTTTCTTAAGAGTGCCCACATAGTCAGGAAAAGTTCGAGGATCTGTTGAATTTATAGGGTGGATGAAGAGTAATCCCGTTAAGAAAATTTTACGTAACCGGAATATTATGTTTAAACCTTATAGCTCTTGCACTACAGGAATCGTTCCTTGGGGAAATAATGTGTTAGGAATAGTTGATCAAGTCTAAGTTGATTGCTGAAGTTTTTACGTCACGTCTCTAGAACGACTGCTGAATTTTGATGAGACTTTTTAAAGATATTATCTGTGGGTGATTGTAATATTTAGAGAAATTTACCGCACGGGTGATGTTAATAACCGGTAGGAAACAGGAGGGTGTCATTAAGTTTATTAATAGGAGAAGGGTAGCGAAGATCACTTTAGAAAAGGCCATCTACTAAAATTTTTATAAAAATAACAAAATTCATCTCAGAAAACTGAGATTTGTATAACATACTCTCTTCTCTCCTCTCTCTCAAGAACTATACAATGCTGCTTATTAATGCTGTATCTTGCTGACTTGAGCCATCGTAACATCAAGAACTTACGGCCAGCAGTTTTTCCAATCGAGCCACTTGTTCATATCCCGATTCCAATGAAGATTTGTCATTTAAATTAACGAGAGTTGTTGCAAATTAAATGTGAGGCCGAGCCTCAAAGTCCTCGAGAAGTGTTATGTGGAATTATGAGAACATTACACCAACTCGGGCGTTGTCGATGTCATTTAATAGCGGCTCAAAATTACGAAGCTCGAGATTCGTCACCAATAACTCTCGTGTTACCCTAATGCAACGTTAGTTTACTCTTAGTTGACTTAAAACATTTTATTTTGAATTCCTTTTTTTTATTAATAGCTTTTTTGGTAGCATTTGTGGTGAAGTTGAATAACTTTTCAAGTCTTAACGTTTTTTTTTATTATAATATTTTTATAGGCTTAACCTACTGAGGCCCAGCGTCCATTCTAATGGACATTTGTATTTTGTATGTAAAATAAATCATTGCAGTTTTAAATCCTAAGATACCACAGTCAGTTATACTGGAGACCGACAGGAGCAGTTATCTATTCGACCAAATTTTAAAAAAAGCGCTAGGATGTTTGTTGAATTACCATTTGAAAATGGCTACCAACAGAAGAAAGACGATAGAAGGTAAGCACACTGTTTTAGTTCATTTTTTTTGTATTTCACTAAAGTATTTTGATGCTAAAACAACTGATATTTAATTTTAAATATTGCAACAATAAAAGTAAGTCATTTTTTTCAATATTTACGTGAATTACTTTGAAACAATAGCTACATTTTCATCCATGTCTATTTTATTGGACATTGAGTCTTCATCAGTTGATTATATTTATACTCACAAATAGCCGTACAGAAGTTATATATATATATATATATATATATATATATATATATATATATATATATATATATATATATATATATGAACATGCGCAAAAATTAATATTTCTATGTTAACTTAGTTAATAAACTTTCCTATCTTAACTTATAAACTTCTATTTAGAAAAGTTTTTTTTTATAAAATTTATTGAGATTGGGACCAAATTGTCCAAGTTAAATACAGAATTTACTCTTACAATTGCAGTTATTCAAGTACATTCTATAATAAGTCTACATATTATGTGATTTTGTTAAAATAAAAAATTCTGAATTAATCGTACTCTTATAAAAATAGATTTTCACTTGTAATTAATTGTCAGAAATTCTAAGTGCGGATGGTAACAAAACATATACCTTTACTTTTGTTTTAATTTTTAGTTTAAAAGTCAATAAGAAATAAAAATTTAAATTTTAAGTAAGAAATACTACACTAATAATTTAAAAATAATTGGTGGTTTTCAGTGTAGTCGTACAATTTTTTTTGTTTTATTTCCATGATAGTTATTTGAAACTCGACGTTATTTAAGTTCCAAAAAAGACGCAGAAAATTTTTTGGAAGTAGTAATGAATGGTGATGTGTTAGACATTAGTGTGTTTAGATATTAGTGATGGAGATGAAGAAAAATATAGCGGAAAAGTGTAGGATATTTTATTATCTAATGAAATATTTGATGAATATAGTTGAAAGTTTGAATGATGAGCCTTCTAATAGTGATACAAATGAAAATAGTCAAAAATGGATAGAGGTTCGTCTGATATGTCAGTGCGTTGGGATGATGAAATATAAATCGTGAAATGGTATGATAAAAATGCTGTTTTGTATGTTCATCTAAACTTGGAGTCGAACCACAAAATAAATGTAAATGTTGGTGAAAAAAAGGAGAAAAAAATACATTGAAATGTCAATATCAGCAGTAGCAAAGGAATATAACATCAACATGGGTGGAATTGATCTGATTGACAGGATTATCAGTTATAGAATTAAGACACACACAAAAGAAATGGACGGTCAAAATAATTTTTCATTTCTTTGATATCATGGATGTGGTGTGGATGTTAGGAGAGGGGGGGATGCCTTCTCAGGTGTCGTCCTCGTCTCTTGACAATGGTTCAAAATTACGAGGTCCGTCGCCAATAGCCCTCGTGTTGCTTCTAGTGCGACGTTAATAAAAACTAAACTAAAGCAATATATATATTTTAAAACTATAATTGCAGAACAATTTCTGAGACCCTCTGATTTGACTGATTTTAGTAATGAAGAAACAGACGCACGTAAGCCCAAAAGGCTTGACTTGAGTATGGAGTCCACTTCTCATAGTAAAAAACAAATCAAACATCTTCCAAAAATGATGGACATTAAGAATTCTGTAAGGTACAAGAATGAAGGTTGTATAACCCCATCCCCCCTAAAATATGAAATACAGTATGTATTTTTGTTTAATAAGGCAAAATAATTTTTTTATATAAATATCCGAGATCTTTAAATTTAATGTGTGTGTGTAATAAGATTTGCAAAAACACTGTAACATTTTTAATAAATTGTAAGATATTTTTTATTTTAATCTCTTAAATAAAGCTAGATATTGTATTTGCGTTAAATAAAATTATTTATGTCGTTTTTTGTTTATTAGTAAAACGCATTTTTACAAGACGAAGATCCAACGTACATTATAATGAGTATATAAAAATATAGATATTTTTTAATTTTTTTGAAACATGACAATATGGGATGTTTTGTAAGAAGATTAATCTCAAATTTGTTAGAAATCGGTTGAAAAATATGAGTTTGGGCTGAAGAGGTTAAATAAATTTTAAGAGTAAGATTCGATTCAAGTTTAATTTAGAAGAAAATCTTGTTACATTTCAGTAAAAAAAATATTGTTAATGCCTTGAAATTTCCATTTTGAGCACCTTTTTCTTTCTGGGGGGGGGGCTCTAGATAAATTTTGCTAACGAATAACTTAAGACAGATTATTTTTCTAATATCTATACAAACACTCCTAAAGATACATCTTTCAATACATAAAATAAAGACAACAAGTTTATTATTATTTGTATAGGTTTTGGTTTTATGTATTACCAAAACACCAATACCATGATGAGCGCACCGGTTCTCGTCTATTTTATATATATTCAGAGTTTCCCTACGGTTATGCAACAAGCATTGAGAGAATACTTGTAGAATTATGAAACACTATCGGTGACAAAGAGATATCGATAGGCGGATTTGATTTTTCAAATATTTGGTCATTACGCTGATCAATCTTGAAGAACAGTTAACCTGATACAACAAATAACAGTCTCATTATTTTTCAGTAATGGTATTCGGTAGGATAGCTGCAGAGTTCATGTGCCATGCAGTTTCCCCAATCTTTATTATTATAAAGATTGATTGAAAATGTGAATTACAGATTTTTATTCATCGTAATTTTTAAAATTTTATCCTACTTATAGGAAAAACTAAAAATATTTTTTCAAATTATGTTCTCTAATTATTTTGTTAGCAATTTCATGCCTGCAGAGGTGGCAGCCAGTTTTAAAAAAAACGAAAGCGCCAAACTTCACAGTGATTTCGGTGACATCTGTTTTAAAACGTTTTGAATTTCATTTGTGTGTGTGTATTAAGTCACAGATTCGATCGTAATTGAATCCAACTTCCTATCAAGCTGAGAATCTTGAGCAACCTTAGAGATCATCTGCAACTAGCCTAACAATACGATATATTTGGATACGTATGCAAGTTTTTGCTATATTCTTCTTCAATAATGCAGTTGTCTTCAACCATGAAACGATTTCAAAAAATTGCATAACACTTGCGATTTTTTGTTTGGCTGAACGTTAGAGTCGATAAAACGGACCAGGGTATACATTTGGCAATACGCCAAATATCTTCTTGTCCAAGAGGTATTGGGTTAAGGCTGTACATTTCAACCATTTTACCAATATTCATGGTAATTCGTCAGTTACTTTAACGTTTTTTATGTATTTCACTTCTGTGTTTCTTTGTGTGTCATAGAATATTTTCATCGTTAAATGATTAACTAACCTCGCTTCCCATCAGTTTCCGAAATTTAGGAACCTTTCTTGCCAACAATGCAATATTTAGATATATTGACCAGTTTTAACTAATATTTCTTAACAATTTTGTTAATTTTTGCCAATATAAAAAGCCTGTTTTTAAAACGTTGGTTTTTATCTCAATTAGTAAAAGCTTAAAGCACTTTTGTTTTTATCTTCTCATCATCTTATCTCTATCTTCCTATTTTTGACACTGTTAGTGAGTAAGTTCAAATAAATGGAGATACTTAATCGTATATATAATTTTGTGTTCGGTAAAATGGAATTCCTTTAGGAATTTCATTCAATTTTATATCGTAGGGGCATAAATAGTGTCACCAGTATATTTGTGTAATGTAATTTTGACATTTGCTTCACTTTATGATTAACTATAAACTGAGGTTTATATTCTTTTTTTCATGATGACATCTTCAGTATATTTATTTCTTACTCAGTTGTCACGGAACGAACATATAAGTCTTTTGACTAAATTAGTAGTATTCCACCATTCTTTAGAAAAAATTATTTATTTTTTTTTTTTCGAAGAAATGTGTGCTTTATCGTTTGCATATATGTATGTTAAAACATTTTGTTTTAGAAAGAAAAACAAAGAGATTGTGGTTCCTAAATTCTCGCTGAATGAGTTAGTATTTTTTAATTCAAGTGCTATGATCAAATTCCTCTTACTTTCCATACAATATATCATATATATAACATATATATATATATATGCCTATATTTTCCTTCTATATAACATATATAAATATGTGTATGTATTGTGGTCGATATTTGCTTCTTCAATTGCTTATCTACGCAATAGGTAGAAAACTTCCAACTCTTCCCGCCTCTTTAAATGAAATATACAGTCATTGAAGATCTTGAAAAGTTATTAAATCAGACAACAAAGAGGAGTTCTGATTTTTTTGAAGTGTACGATTTATTTAGTGATTTCATTTCGGTCTTTTTTCTTGTAATGTATTTTAGAAGTACTTAATCATTAACTTATCTTTAACGTAAGAAATATATAAACCTATATAAATTATATTACTTATAGTTTTTCTCGATTATAATAAAAATCCATTTCATTCAGAAAAGAGATACTTGAAGTTACTTACCTTAATTACATTAATGGTTATCTATAATATCAGATATTTTTAAGCGAAACTCTTATTTGTTTATCAAACGAATGTTTTAATTTTATTGTTTTCTTTCTGCAAGAGAAAAATCAGAATATTCATTATTAATTCGCAAAGAATGTGATAGGTTGTTGTTTTTAGAAATAAAGTTGTTCCATAAATGACAATTGATTTTATGTGTTTATTTTACAAGATCTTTGACATACAATGGTAGTTATTTTCAAAGCCTTATAGCTTTTATGACGACATTGTAGTCAAATTCCATTATATGTAAAGATCAAATTTCCTTGAAAGCATGTTGGTGAGAGTATAAAATAGCTGAATATCTTTTATAATTTGTAAAAAAGATGCCATCTCGTATGTGGTCAAAAGAACGGTGTTTCTGTAAAACATAGCAGAACCTACACTATAAAACTTTTTTGAACTTCAATATAAAATAGTAAGAGTGAAAATAATCATAATTCTCTGGCTATGGACTGAAAAAACCACCTGAAAAAACCATCAACTTTCAATAACATGAAGCAAAGTATTATACAAGCAAAACAAATATAAAATTAACAAATAAATTTAAAAGAAGAAATAGAATTTATGGATAAGCGTAATTACAGGTACGTCACATGATGCAAATAAACAAAAATACGATCAAAACTCCCCGATTTCTACCTAACGTTTCACTGATATTTTCACATCTGAGACTTTTACATAATTTTTTTTAAAATTTTTTTAAAAAACATGAGGATAGAGATATATAATAATTCAATTTCTTCCGATTATTCAGTAAAAATTATATGGAGAGAGATATATATATATATATATATATATATAGTATATATATATATATATATATATATATATATATATATATATATAGGTTATATATATATATATATATATATATATTGGGTGGGTGTATATGTGAGTGGGTGGGGGTGTGTACACCTGCTTAAAACTAATTTCATCTTTCTAATTTTTTTTTCTATTCTTTAATTTCAGTAAAGTCTATTCTTATTTTCGAGATAATGATCTCAATTTATCTTTTGAATTAATGCGATCATGGGGCCAACAAAGGGTTAAATCAACTTTCCCATGATATCATACCCAGATAATTGCTTTTGCAATCACTTCAGCCAAAGTCCCTGAAAAATTCCTTTCTTCCCATACCCCTGCATTACTACATACCTAAAGAAACCCTCCATATAAATCAGAAGTATGCAAAAAATTCTCTCTTTCGCTTTGGCCATGGAGGTCAGAACTGCATGATCTCAAATATTTATAAAATGGCCTCTGCTCACTAAAAAAGGCGTCAATTAAAGCTATTATAGTACATTACACTATACACGATTGAATATTATAATTATTAGTTAAGAAGTAACCTGAACTAAATATACTATTGTAAAATGCATTTCATTTCTGTGATACTATGTGCGTTACACATTGTAAATACAATTATTATTATTTTGTTTGGTTTTGTGGAAGCAGTAGGATTGTGTAGTAACCTTACAGGATGGAAAAGTAAAAGAGTTCTATTTGCTGAGTTCTACGATATAACAGTATTTCTGCAAAACGCTGGTGATAATGTAGACCAAATGGTGATAACGTTGAGAGAAGTACTCACCTACTCAAGCAAGACGGGTTCAATGATCCAGCTTCTGTAATTTTTTTCCTGAACATGAATATAGAAGAAAAATATGACGATAGCTATCAATGCCTGAGGTATTCCCAAGGTAATGACATGATACCAACGTATTCTCAGAATATTCTTTGGTACTTTTAATGTACATCAAAAAAAGACACAATTTTGTTCAGGTTATCCAGTTTTGTGGTCAATACAGGTTGATACCCATGGGCCATCCTTTACACTAGAGAGGTTTATATATAATCCAAATTTACTGCACAAATCCTTTTTGACTGATTTAGAGATGAAAAGACTAACCTACATTTATCTCAAACTATGGATACATAACGCAATCTTTAAGTTAAAGTATTAGTTTTAAAAAAGTTAAGAAAGAAAGTGGCATAAATGAGGAACAGTCAGTGAATGAGAAAGTTGTCATGTGTCGTAACTGTCCTGAAATAGGTGAATTTGTGAAAGGAAAAAAATTACATTCTAGCAGAAATAACATCATTTACAAATGTGTAAAGCACATCATGATAGAGTAGCATTTTAAAGAAATGTACTGGAATAAAACCACATTTCCTTTGAATAATACGCAAATAAAGATTTTTTTTCTTCGTATGGATGCTTATTTAATTTCAAAATGTAATTTTCGAACGTTCATTTATCAAATTCAAGAACAATACACCCACGGTGTTGTTTTTTTTATATTTTAACTAAATCTGAACAATTAAGAAAAAATGAAGCATTGTAGTCTCAGTTAATCAAAAGCCTTTGATGTTTCAATTGTTTTATTATCTTAGTCTTCTGACTTACGTGATATATATAATTTGTTATCATATGACGTAATTTTATATATGAGAAAATAAGGTCAGTTTTGCAGACAATTTTAAAGCTCAGTTTTTTTCATTGTTTATTATTTTGAAGCCTTTATATATTCATTAAATTTAATAAAAAAGATAAGTGATTTTTTTAAATCGTTTCTTTTATTTAACAATAAACCAATTATATGAAAAATAATTTTTTAAAACATGAAATGTATAATTTATAACTGAGGTGTATTCCAAAATAATTACCAGTAAATAAGTACCACAACCTTCAATTTTTACTAATATAGGCACATGAAAGAAGTAAGCTAAGGTTTTAAGCTATTATAAGTAATATATTATTTTATACTTAAACATTATTTTAAATCTTTTGCCATGCCACATCTTTTGTTTCAAAACCTGACGAAAAATTTTTTTTTCTTACTTTACTTTTTGTAAGAATTCTTTAGAAATTACCCTTAGAGATTAACAAGCAATTTGCACTAGCTGCAAATGAGAAATTTGAACTAAAAAAATGGATGTGTTGTTAATGGATGTTGTTGCAAGCCTTTCCTTAGTGTCACCTTAGTATTAATATACTGTCGTTGAGTTAAAAACTGCATATGCAAAAATTCAGCCTGATCTTGAAAAGGGAGTGGCTGAAAGAGGGGGCAAATTCTTGAACTGAAAGACATAAATACATATTACGAATGCAGCAGTTAAAACAAGATCGTGTAAAAATCAGGAATACATACACACACACCACACACACACATATATATATATATATATATATATAAACATGACTAAAAGCATTTGAAGAATTTCTTTTTTATAAAACAGTTTTAATAAAAAAACACGATTCTCCATTCTTTTGTATTTGAAGTGTTCTTTTAAAGTTAGAACATCTCTTGCGAAGAAAACTGGCTACGATATCTGTCTAATCCTTCCTTGTTTCAGTTCTGCTGAACAATAATCTTGGTGCTGCTTTTTTTTTTATCGCATTTGAGTGTTTGAGTATTTCTTCCAACTATATGGAAATGAGTAGGATTTAATTATTTGTTCTCTGTCACTGAGACTAGTTAGTTTTTGAAATGATAAAAGCACATCGTTTACTTTGCATTATGCGATAGAAAACTAAATCTTTTTGAATGGAAAATCAAGAATTTTTTTTTGTCATTAATGATAGTGAAATAATATTTGTCTAATATATGAAAAAGCTAATTCGTAAAAATTACTTATTTTATGAGTAATAATTTTTTGTATATATATATATGGTTATATATATATATATATATATATATATATATATATATATATATTTAATAACGAAAAATTGTCTCATCATGTGTAAGTAATACAAATCAACAACTTCAGAAAAGTTTTTAAAGTTGTATTTATTACATTTAAATTGTTTTAACAAGCACGGTGGTAGTTTAATCCAGTTATTTCAGGCCCAGTTTAATAACTAGTTACACCTTTATTTAAATAGTTATTTTACCATTACATAAAATATTTCCAATTAGTATCTGAAAATCATTCAAATTTTTTTGCACTTTGTTAAAAGAATAAACGCTCAATCTGATCTTTGGTTTGATATTTGCAAAAATTTTGCTAAATGACCTTGCTTATAACTCTTCCTACCATTTGATCAGCTTACACCATTAGTGCTCTTTATAGCCGAATACCCTTTCCTGGAAAAAAGTCAAAATAATCTTTAATGTAATGAAGAAATAATGTCACACCATTTGAATGAGTGAAGGATGGTGGAGTTTAATGTCGCAAGAGCCAGATGTGACCATGTTGAACCAAATAAAAGTGAGTGAGTGTAAAGTTAGTAAAGTAAGGCAAAATTATGTAATCTGACACATGAAAAGATTGAAAAAGATTTAAAAAAAAAAAAATCAGTTGGCATGGAAGGAGGATCGAAAATAGGAAGGATTGTTAAGGTATCCTGGCGGCGTCACCCGTATTACCAAAGACAGTAACCATGTTAAAAAAAGAATAGGATCAATAGGTGCCGCGGGGTCATGATGCCCACAATCAACTTAATAAGGCTACCGAAAGGTCTCCCAACTGAGGATCAGTTCTGGATATTACACCTCAGGCAAGGATCCCGGTTATACCCCTAGAGAGACTGAATACTGGCTTTTAGTCAACGCCTCTTATGACGTTCAGCGATACAGGCTCCTTTTCACACCTGGTCACCACACAGGTCTTAGACTTAACATCCCATCATTATAGAAATCAAAACAATCAAATATACAGCTTCTAATTTGTATGATCTTTGAAACTTTTCGAACATTAATCCATCCACAGTCTCTGGTGATAGACTCAATCTGATTTTAATCATGCTAAGCTTTGTGTTGCTCCGTTTCATCACTTTGAGATGCTCTACTTCTTAGTATATGTACAAATACCATCAGTACCAGTGAAATTGATTGCTATGAAAATGCTTGAATTTTATCCCCAGTGTCAAGACATTAATTCCCTTCATCACAACAACTAACTGTAACAGAATTCACTCCATATATCCTACGTAACAAAAAAAAATTAGTTTATATTGCTTATAGTTATTAATGCAAATTTCACGGATTTCGCAATATTTCATTAGTTAATTGTCCTATTAATTTTCATACGAAATTAAATATGAAAGTTATAAAACAGAATAAATTATTATTTAAGATTTTTCAAAAATTTATTAATTAGTTTACATTTTTAATTATTCAGTAATTATTTAAATATTTTTGCATTATTTTTTTTGCTCTTCATACTAGAATCTTCTCAAAACAAATATTAATTTTATTTTATTTTACTTGCAATTTAATTTCTTTTGTTTTTAATTTTTTTAAAATTTTAACTTATGAAAGTAGATGGCGCATATGCCTTTTATTTTAATTCCAACTTTAGAATATAGATGGCGCAATTTTTAAATTTCCGTCTTAATGGTGGAATCTTCTTCTTCGACACTGTGGTAGGCCGGATTATTGTTTCGTCTTATTTGATGAATTGTTTTCATGTGAATAAGATTTTAATTTTTCATGTTTCATATTTTCCTATTAGGATTTTGGTCACAAGAATATTTAAATTATATATATATTATGCTTTTTTTAATTTTGTACATTTCTGTATTTATTTTATGATTTTCGTCTTTTCATTTTTCACTGATTTTGGGTTTTACTCATCATTATAAAGTAATTGGTTGAACGGAAAAGTTGATCCATAATACCGTATACAGCCACGCATCATTCGCATGTTATATCAATCTGTTTTATTTCTAATTTTTTTCGTTTCTTTGGGTTTTTCTTCTTCCTTCATTGTCTCTTGTGCTTTAAGAATCCATTTTGTAGTATTTTTCTAATATTTTTAGCGTTTAATTGTATCTTTTAGTTTTTGTTTATTACATTATTTAATATAATAATTTTCCTTTTTTTTATTTTTATTTCATACTAATGTTTCTAATGCCTATTAATTTTAGTTTATTTTTGTCGATTGATTTTTACTAATTGTCTTGAATTTTTTTAATTTATTATGTATTGATTTCTTAACTTTTTAAAGTTTTATTACACAGTCACTAACACACACAATAATACTGTCAATACTACATAATAATGCCACACACACACACAGCCAATATCAATACACACACACACACAATACACACACACATTTGTAACATTTCTTATGTTTCGTAGAAAAATCCAAATAATCAAAGCAAATTTTTTCATTACTCTTAAGAAGACTTTTTATAACCAAAACTTATCAAAACTTTAGACCATTAAAGAAGAGATTTGTCAACTTAAAAAAAAATCTAGTAATGAAGTCTTGCACTTTTAATTTTTTTTACAAGACAAAATTCTTTTTAAGTTCTTTGTTATTTACTGTCTGAAATATTCTTCCCGATTTTCTGTATCTAATTATCTCCCTTTTTAATTATTACAAGAGAAGACCTTGTTATCTTAAAAGAATATAAAATAAATAAAGAATTACTTTTGTTTCCTACGTACTGTTAAAGGAATTTTTTTCTTCTTCAGCTTTTTTGTTAATTAATTGACAGTATTGGATCCACGATCCACTGACAAAAGAAAAGCCTACTAGTCAATCATTATACATCTGTGCATTGAAGACAAAATTTGTCATATAAGTACAAAATAAAAATAACATAACTTTACATTTGAATGTATTAATCTTAATGTATTTTTTTATTTTAATTGTTCTGCAATTAAAAGAATAGCAAAAATAAATAGTGTTATATTTCATTATAATGTTTTATTTGTAGATTATTCTGCGATATACATTATTCTTTTTTCTTATTTGCAGAGATATATCTTAACCTAATCAGTCCCGGTGTCATCTGTAGGAGACACTAAACAACACTTTCAAACATTGCCGCCAATGTTAAAAAAAAGTGTTATTGGTAACCAGAATTAGTTACTTTTCTTGTTAATAGATGGTAGTTCTGAAAAAAAAAAGAGATTTTTAGTAAACATTTTGCATTCGTAACTTATTTTATGGTAAAATGAAAAGGTGTTTTCAAAGAGAAAGAAAAATTATACTCTTATGTATCACTAAAGCTTATATTTTTTTGTTATTTGGGTATAAAAAATTATTAAACACACCTTGTTGAATTCTTAAACTTAAGGTAAATAACATTAATTTTCACCTCAAATCTTCCCACGTTTGATTTAGAACGCCATGAGTTTCAGTGTGTCACCTGTAGAGACGTTAACAATGGCTTATCACACACACTAGGATTTGAAACTATGACCAGGAATTTATTTCAGCCTCGGAATGATATGCCTTTTAATTGCGAACTGAATTCACCAAATGTAGATTTAGCAGCGGATACAGGAAAGAATCCACCTATCAGAAATGAAAATGGAACATAATAAGTGATCACTCGTAATTATGTCTACTTTAAAATTTCCAGAATCTTGTTTTATTGGGCAGAAAACTGTAATTCCCGTACTCTCCTACACAACAGTTTTTGCAATCACGAGTTTTCAGTATATACAACTTAAAATTGGAGAAATTATTTTAATAGTATAAGATGCCAGCAGAGAGAGAGAAAAAAAACGTGAATGATAAATTTTAGGAATTAGACTCTTCTGCAAACAGTTTGGACAGGAATATTTTGTGATTCAAATTTTTTTATGCTCATTATATAATTGCCAAGTGAATTATTCATTAATTAAGATGAATGAAATATTTCGAATTAACATTAAAATGCCAATACTTTCTCCCAATGTTTTCTCTCCATTGACATTTCAAAAATAAAAATTAAATTAACATTTTTTTCAGTACTTTTTCACGTATTTAGAACCGATAATTCTAAATCTACAAATTATTCTAAAATTCATGGTTCAAAGTTGACCTTGGGTCTGAGGAGGTTAAAAGCAAATGTTTACATTTATTGAGATAAATAAATACAGCTGAAAGAGAGAGAGAGGGAGGGAGGGAGAGAGACCCTTTTCATATAGAATAAAATTTTATAATTGTTCTTATTGAGAGAAATATTTTTCGAACGCAGTTTGTTTTGTCTGAAAACCCATAAACCAGTTTAGGTACAAAATAATGCACATGTTTTCCTGAAAGGATGCTGCTAAGCACTGAATATTAATAACAATTAAAGATTAAATTTTTCATATATTTTTTACACTAATTTAGGAAAGTAATAGAGAAATATTTGCTGATTTTCATCGAAACTCTTTGCCAAAAAACTTTGACATTATTTCTTCTTGTTCTCTATTTCATGGCCGATCCTTTTCAGGAAATAACCTTCTTTAGGTAAGTACGGAAATTATGATACCGAGGTATCTTAAAGATCTTTTTCTTTTTCATGGGGTTTATTGTCTTCAGTAAACACGGGGTGTGTGCCCGATTTTGACCTTACTTTTTGTCAATCACTTTCCCCCTTTTTCGTCCGTCTAAATAAGTTTAAATGAATGGTTCACGCAGTTTAGCCGAATTTGGCTCTTGCTCCGTATATAAACCCCTTAACTGTCCCTCCCTCACTCATTTGTATAAGACTTATTTTCAACTTTTAAAAAGTTATTTCTTAAAGTTATAATAATTTGCAATTTTTTAAAAGCACAGAAATATTTTTATATTTTTAAAAATGTATAGGAAACCTTAAGAAACAAACATCTTTTATGTACTCTCGTATTTCTGAAATTAAAAATGCTCAGGAAACCTTCAGAAACAAACTTCTTTTGCATTTCGAGAAAATAAAAAATCTAATCCTCCGTTTTTAGAATCTACATTGAATTATATAAATATGCCACGACTAGTAATATTATTTTATAAAACATTGTTGCTCTTAATATTGATTATGATGGACGTTTATTTTCAACCTTTTTTCTTTTCTGACTGACAAATTTCCTCCGATTGATTTTCACTGCCATGTTAAAGGCCATATGATTTTTGGATATACACACAATGTTGCACAATAAACTATATTAGTTATTATTTCAATGACAGTGCAATGTACCTGCGTGAGGAAAAACCAACATTCTTACCTTTTATACCTTATCAGTATTAAAATATAATAATGCTTCGTTTAATGCTCAGCATGTGTTCCCGGATGACAAAGCATTAAATGAAAAATTACGTTAAAGGAGGTTATTTCAACGCACAATAGGTGGCTACCGTAGCCTAGTGGTCAAGGTCGCAGACTCGCGGCCGATGGTTTTCGTCGAATTGTGGGGTTGAGCCCTGATGCCACAAAAGACTCACCGTGTCGCGGGCTGAAGCACCTTATATCTTTCGAAACTCAAATCCTCCCATTGGCGTGGTGTGGAAGTTTAAAGAAGGAGGAGTTTAGTTTTTGTTAACGTCGCACAGAAGCAATACGAGGGCTATTGGCGACGGACCTCGTAATTTTGAACCATGGTCAAGTGACGAGGGTGACACCTGAGCTGGCACCCCTTCTCCTAACATCCACACCAACGGGAGGACTTTGAGCCCTCACAGATTTTAAAGTGCACCAGCCCCGGCTACACGGCGGGTCTTTGGCGACCAAGGATCGAACCCGCGATTGAACGAAAACAGCCGGCCACGAATCCGAAACCTTGACCACTAGGCTACCGCGGCCATTTAGAGAGGAAGGAACCAGCTCGGATGTCGTTCTCGTCACATGACGAAGGTTTAAAATTACGAGTCACGTGGCAAATAATCCCCTCGCGTTTTTTCTCAATCTGACGTTAACAAACAATCACCATTATACAACGCAGTAAATTTGCAAAGGTGAAGTACGCTTTCAAAAATAAAAAAAACTTTTTACTTTAATTTTAACTTGATTGTATATTTATTTGTATATACAATTAAGTTAATTTTGTACGACTCTTAAACATGCTCACCGAAATATAAAGCTCATTTTTGTAGTGAAGATCCTGCCTCTTTTTATCGTATCAGAATTTATAGAGTTTTGTTATGTACGTACACTTCACACTTGTAACTGTTTTGTGCATCATATGTAAAAAACAACAACATAAGCTCAAAAATATTACTAAGCATTACAATACATTCGCTATTCACTTTTCTTTCCTGTTTCATCTTTTCGATAAAGTCAATGGGTTAACATAATAAAATAATGAATGGTAAAACTAATAAGAAACGCGGAGAATGGCAAGAAAACACAAAGTTAAATTTAGCATAGCAAAAGGACCGCGTTATATTGAATCAATGAGAATTGAGGAAGAGCTAAACAAGTTCACTCATTATTCCGATAAATAGACATTCAATTTCAAGTCGTAGCCAAGGTCTCTCATCAAAGTACTGCTGAGTTACCTCGGGAGATCGCTGTTTTATGGAAGGTTCTTTTTCATTTACTACGCCTTTTTATTTATACTTTCGCGATACAGTTAACACAATTTAGGCCTTTGAATTTAATTCCGATTCTGGGAAACTTTGTTTACATGTGACAACGAGGATCGAAATCTAAAGAAGGCCATGAAAACCCACTGGTTAAGATTGATTTCATCGTCCTCGGCCAATTAAGTTTGAGTCAGCCTAGATCATTGTGCGGCATCTGTACATTAAACCTCACGGGGAGTAAGATACCAATGCAAGTAACCTTCCTTAATTCTCTCTCTCGCGCGTATTACTTTTCATCATCATAATGAATTCAAGTCACATCAAAATGGTGCACAACAGTTGTACATCATTTACGTCGGTCTTACGTTGTCTCCCGGGCACTTCCTCAACTCGGTCATCCAAATGAATTTCTCTCTTCGACAACCATACGGCGTCATATGTCACCCTTGGTCTTTCTACCTTTTTCTTTCAATTTGATGCCTATCTAAGCACTATTTTTTGTATCATTATTTGTATCAATTGTTGGTATTCTAAATATAAATCCAATCCATGTCCAGCATATTTTAATTTTGGCGTAAATAAGTTTAGCAGATACTTAATTATGCAATTAAAAATGTGAAATTTTATTTGCTTTTGATCTATTCTATTTCAAATCAGATGTCCGAAATCACCTATCACGTGCGTAATTATATTCCGATTCATTAGAGCAGTAAATTTATCCTCTCTATATATTTCTCCAATACATTTATTATACATCTTTTTAGTTAAAAAATTTAATTGATCTATCCAAACTATTAAAGGTCCGGAATTCGGCACAATCATAATAGTTTGAATTCAGTTTCAATAAATAAGATCCCTTAGTCCACGCAGAATTAAAATGTCATTTCAAGTTAGAACTATTTCTGTTTCTCTTTTTATCCCCTTCCCCCAGCTGAGGTTAATGCAGTTTTTAAATATTAATCCTATTTAAGTTAGCAATATCATAGAAGTTAGGGATACTCACAACATAAGTTTTAATTTATCAACAAAATCCCTAAATAAGATATGAAAAGTTAAATAATGTATAACAAGTTGAATGTTTATCATACATTAACGATAAAATTAATTTTGACATACTTTTCTGTATTAATATTTAAATTCATTTATAGTTACCGTTAATTATCAAACGGAAGATTTACATTGCATGATGCGAAAAAGGTTATTTATTTGAAATTATTTTCGCTTCGAATTTACAATTTCGAAACATTGCGCGCGTCCTTCGTTTTCTTCCTAATAAGTTCCACAGTACATTTCCCAGAGTTTTAATGATACAAGATCGAATCCCAGGCATTCTTTTCATTCTATCAGAAATATATATTTAATAAGGTCATCTGTTATAACAAATGTATTTTTTCGATTTATTTAATATAAGCAATAATTAAGCTATCTGATCACTTTTAAAATGCAAGAAGAAGGATGAATATATTTATGCTGCATTCTCTCTCTTTGGAAATTAGCATCATGAATAATTAAGTATGAATTTTTTTTTCATTTTTTTTGTATCCAAGTAAATTTAAGAGAAGTATTTGAAGTGTCTTTCTATAACCTCAATAAGTTTTATTTTCTCACAGCAAAAAAATATTTTATGCATTAAAATAAATTAAAGTACAATAGAATGCTTAATATTTTTAAAAATGAATTTGAAATATTAAGAATTAAAGTACAAGATCACAATTCATAATAAATATATACAACTGTACAGGGTTGTTTTTAAAGTAATTAATAGTTTTGAGCTATAGATTTCTTAAGAACGCCATTTTGATGAAAAGGTTGTAAAACAGTTGCATAATTACCTCATATTTTTAAACTATTTCTTACATATTTAAAGAGTCTGGTATGGAGTAATTGCTGTATTTTTTTGAAAAACAAAATATTTTGAGTGTGTAATGAATTTTTTTGAACCGTAACTTTGTAAGAGCTTCAAAATGGTTCATGTTTCTAGTATAGCTAGTTTGAAAAACGATTCTATGAAAAACTATTATATATTGAAGAAATACTGGTAGTGTGATGAGATGACCTTGACTAAATGTGATAGATCTTAAAGATTTCTTGTGTCGTGAAAAACGTCAGATTAAGTTATGTATGGAATTATTATTATTTTTTTTTCATTTTCGATCATGTTGTGAGCTTATATATTCTGTCAATACATTGTTATTGTGGAAATTTAGTGCATCAGTAATTAAGCGAAAAAATGGTAATTGAAAGCACCACTAATCAAATTAAATAATTAAATAACCCTTTTTTACCTTTACATTTAGTACTTTGTGATATGTGAAAAATGTAATTTGTGTATGTAATTGTTCTTCGGCCATTAAGAAATTAGAATCTGAATTTATAATGCAACCCCTTATCATAATCATCAATAATTAATTCGAGATAAAAACCAATGTTTTTAAAAACAGCTTTTTTATATGGTGGCAAAGTTTATTAAAAAATTATTGAAATATTAGTTAAAAATTGTCGCAAATGTCTAAATATTGCATTGTTAGGCGAGTAAGAACGATTCCCAAAATTTCAGAGCTCTAGCTTGATGGGAAGTTGGTTAAATTAACGATCGAAAATTTGATGACACTCTGATACACACACAACAAGTGAAATACATAAAAACGTTAAGACTAACTAAAATTAATTAATCCGGTAAATTAAATGGTTGGAATGTAGTTTAGTCAAACCACTCTTGGAGACAGGAATAATTTGGCGGTATTTTGCCAAATGTGGCTACCCTGTTCCGTTTTACAAACTTAACGTTCAACCAAAAAAAAAAAATCGCCAAATTTGGTGCCAATTTTTGAAATCACGCCAAGTAGTTGGGCTAAACTGCATTATTAAAGAAAATATTAGTTAAAACTTGTCGTAAATGTCTAAATATTACATTGTTAGGCGAGTAAGAACGATTCCCAAAGTTTCAGAAATCTAGCTTAATGGAAATTTGGTTAAATTAACGATGACACACACACACCAAGTGAAATATAGAAAAACGTTTTTAAAAAGTGAAAGTTTTTGAAACAAGTTGGAAATTTCTGACTAAAAATAACTGTTGGGCGCGTGCCAGTTGTGTATCATCTAATTTGCGATCGCTTGCAACACTTCAGTTTGTAGTAAAAAAATTTCAGTTGGATAGAAAGATTTTCATTTTTTTTTATTTGTGCTGAAGATAAGATTTTATTTTCAGTACATTTCCATTTAATTTCACCCTGGCTGAATTTTTTTAAAAACTTTTTATTTCTTTTTCATTCTTTTGCTACATTGAATTCTTTTTTAACAGATTATTTACACTATTTTCTGCTTTTTTGGTCTTTATTTTTAAAAACTTTTAGCAGTTTTTTTTTTATTTAGTAATTTTATAATTGAATATTGTATTGCCATCCAAACTGAGCTTACGTGCAAACATTCTAAGTTTTCGTCGGGAAGTTGGTGAAAAATTCATGAAAAAATTTGAGCCGATTTGACACACAATGTAAGGTAATAAGAAGTGCCTGAAAACATAATTAGTAATCTGTTAAATATTAATTAAATAATCTGTAATGAATTAATTGCACTGACGAACGAAAAAAAGGCAAGTATTAAGAAATGAAGAATCATCATTGAAGTTCCCTTTCTTTCGGCATAAAGACAAAAAAAAAAAAAAAAAAAAAAAAAAAAAAAAGAACATATGTCTTGGAATGTAAATAAATTAAATAAAGACTCAGGAATACTCTCAATTCAAGACTTTTATTCAGCAAACTAATTCTGAACAATCAGTTTGATAGAATTAGTAGAAGTATGATTTTTACTTTAAATTAACACATTCAGTTATAAATAAAAACATTAAAATGCCAGCGTAACAACAGGAAAATCAAAACTTATCTCAACTTTACTATTTAGAGAGAGGTATGTGTTGAAAAACAAACAAATAAATAAACAAACTAAAGGATTAACTTCTTTTCCGTTCATGATTCTTTGCATAAGTTTTCGAGAATAAATGTGAACTTGTGCGCAGGTGATATCATCTGTCAACCATGGTAATCAAAGTATAATAGGATGAAGTGTTGCTGCGTCCACGGCGAAGAAAGTGGGTGAGTGAATGTAGGTTTATGGCGCAAAAAAAAAAGAGCCAAATCCGGCTCTTGCGCCATTGCGAGGAAATGAGTCTCGCTACAATATTAATTTGCAAAGAAATTTTGTTGATCTTTTATAAAGGAAATAAAAATAGCTATTTTTCATGCCTCTGGTTACTCCCCCCCTTAGAAACAAACATAAAATTTGCGCATAAACTTTTTTTCATTTACTTCCAATTCCCATACCGCCAAGCGGCGCAAACTGATGTACATTTAATTTGTCGAGATCCCAAGTCATTCCGTTGGCGTGGTGTGGAAGTTTGGAGAGGGAGGGACCAGCTCAGGTATCGGCCTCGTCACTTAACCGACACTCAAAACTATGAAGTCCATCGCCATTAGCCTTCGTAGTGCTTGCAATTGTGACGAAGGTGCGCAATAAATTAGTCGGGTAACTGTGGGAATCATGAGCTCGATGTTTTCTTTCCAATGGGTTTATTTTCTTTCTCAAATACGTGTGATGTATTCTCGAGATACCCCAGCTTCACTTCTCCAGATTTTACTTTTCTTTTCTTGTCAATCATTTCCCCGCCCCCTTTTGTTTTCTTTATTTCTTCTAATGTGTAGTTCAACGAGACACATTTTTGGTGGAGCATAGCCAGACGGGGTTCTTGCATTATAAACTTCAACCTTCACTCAATCACTCACTAGACCCTTAACTACACAAAAAGCGTTGTATAGATAAGGTTATGCACTCTAAATCTTTCGAACTCAAAGTCTTCCCGTTGACGTAGAAGTTATAAGCGTGAAGTGCAATCTCAGATGTCTTCCTTGTCATTTGACTGCAGTTCAAAATTTCAAGGTTCGTCGACAAGAGCCCTCCCACTGCTATTGAGTGCGACGTAAATAGCAATAACCGTAATCTGTACAATTTTTCTATAACTTTGTTGCATATTACTTGTGGTGTATGAGTTCGTTATCGTATGATCTGTTGTCAACGAATATTGTGATCTGTGGTCATGTGACGAGAAGGGCATCTGAACTGGTATCTACCTTATTTACCTTCCAAGCTCCGTGAGTACTTCGGGGCTTAGTTCCATTTAAAAGGTCCATTATTCCACACGAAGGGACTTGAGCACAATTACAATTGGCTTGATACGAACGTCGACGGCTGTGAACTAGGCTATCGATGATCTGTCGGCTATCACGTCCTCTGTCAGAATTTGCATTAATTTCTTTAACTGACTGGTATTTACTCATTTGAGGTTGACTGAATTCGTTAAGTTTAAAATTAATTTGTGCAGTAGTTGGGTTACATAAAAAACAAAACAGAAATAAAATAAAATATTTTAAATCTTATTAATGAGTTTTCTTTAACTCACATTGTAACTGGGTCTGGTTCAAAACTTTAAAAGCTTTTTTCTCACATTTAAAAGCGCTCAATTGAGCTGAAAATTTCTATAGACGATTCTTTTGAATGACAACACAATAATTTAATTATGATTAATAAAATTAATTGATTAACTATAATTATTAAAAGAATTAAATTTCATGCCAAGTTTCTCGCCAAGTCGCCAATTCCGTGTTTTAATAATTTATCGTTTGCTTTAATTTTAATTACATGTGGCTGATATTTTATTCAATTTAATAATTTATCGTTCGCTTTAATTTTAATTACATTTTTCTGAAATATATTCAATTTAATAACATAATTTATCGTTTGCTTTCAGTTTAATCACATGTAGCATAATTGATTAGCAAATTGCTTAATTGAGCAAGAAATTTTACAAGTATTTATTTTAGATGATAAATTTAATAAACTTCAAATAATAAAATAAATTATTAAAACTAATTACTGAATAAATTCAATCTGACTCATCGTTCTCTTTTGCTCTTAAAATTTAAGGTTTAAAAAATTATGTTACGCAAAGTGTGAAGTTTGAAAGAAAGTCTTTGTTCAAAAAACTCGTTTTTTTACCGGTATTATTAAATACTACTGAAAACTGCGCTTGATTAGATCTTAAAGACTAATGAGGAATTCCAATTTGGATGAATAATCCAATCCGCACTCCTTTATATGAATAATCTTTAAAGTTTCCAAATCAGCTGTTAATTTTAATTTCTTGATGTAAAGAGCGAATTGATTAGTTACGTTTTTTAGTTACATAACCGATAGTCCATTAACCTTTAATAATCTTATTATAATTTTTTTTTTCTTTCGCCACACTTATAAGTCATTTAGGACCAATCTTTTCTCCAAGGTTGGTTCAGTGAAAACGTTATTCTTTGTTATCTTTCTCCGCTGTCACTAGACGTTCGAAAAACCTAACAACCAACAAATAAAACATTCACACATCCTCTCGTCAACCCCTTCCTACTTGTGGTAATGCCGCCAACTCCAATGTAGAACCAAGGCCGGTTTTTGTGTACTTGTTACGCCTATTTTCCTTCTTTATCACCACCAATAGTACGATTAAGCACTAACCCAAGGCTAAATTAAACGAACGAGACATTCGTAGTGGTGGCGCCATCTGGTATCTATATATTCAAACATCGTTCTCAATTAAATCAGTAGCGAAAGAAAATGATGGAACGAGCAATCGTAAATAATGTGGTTTGAGTGGGAGTCGTTGGATTTTTGTTTTTACGATATTAAATGATGAGTCAATAAACGCAAAGCGTGCGCTTATTTTAATGGTGAGAATTATTAATGGTTCTATCGTATTAGAAGCTTGTCTTTCAAGCTATCTGTGAGTTATTCGTATTTTGAAAGGAGCTGTCATAGACAGAGCATGCTGATAGTGATGTTTTATCGTTAAATGAATTAAATTGGATGAATGTTGTAATATTATTGGAATTGGGAATATTCGATTTGGTTCTCTTTTGTCTGATGCCACTTAAGGAAATTAAATTAGAAAGAAATGAAGGATTCTCCGAAATGGTGATTCAGAGGTAAGCCGTTTCTTCTATTTCTTTTTTCTTTTCTTTCTTTCTTTCTTTCTTTTTTTTGAGAAATAGTAAAGCTTATTAATGACATTCATTTTTAGTTGCTTGGAAATTCTTCTGGAGTAAATGCGTCTCTTCTCGTCAAAAGAATATCAAATGTATTCTTTTATGTGGCGTAATATTTAGTATTTTTCTGTAACTCTGCAATATGAAACATTTTCGTTTTATTCAGTTTGAATTTTCGAAACTGATAAAATATATATTAAATATCATATACAATTTTGTGGGGCAAAAATTTTTGGAGAAAATTCCGAAAAATGCTATAAATTAAATTAAAAAAAAACATTGAAATTTCCTCGCCAGATTATTGCATATTTAATTCCCCATGGCTATTTAATTTAGTAAATTTAAATATATATAACTATATATATTTATATTTCAATTATCAGTTGCGAGTCTAAAAATTTTGAGTTTAATTAACATTGTTCAAAATGACAATCAGCCCAAATACTAATGCTTTCATTTTATGAGAACAACTGTTATAAAAATACTAAATATTTATTCTTTTTTTTCCGTCGAAAATATTTATTGTTGTATTTCGGAATAATTTGTTTATGATTGCATTACAGACATTTATTTTGAAACTGGGTTATTGTTTTTTTTTACAAATTTCGCATTTTGAATCAAATAAATATTTGTGAATCGTATAATAATCTTAGTTTTAAATGTATTTCAATCTTAATGAAAAAAACTTCGAAAAGGAATGTAACCTCTAACACTTGATGGAAACTGGTTTTAATGGAAAAGAATAAAGAATATGGTTTTCATTTTTTGCTGCAGCAAACGTAAAATTAAGGCCAAACGCAGTTTAAATCTTTCGTAAGAAATTTTGTATCAAAGGTACAATCATGGGGATTTTCATTTAACTTCCTTCTTTATGGCATTCAAACAAGTTTAACTAACATTTGGATGAAAAACGCAATTTTATTTTTTGTACAATGCAATGTTTTTAATACTTTTTAAAATCCTTTGATAGAACATCTATGTCTCAAATTTTTCTTCGTTTCATTGTATTTGATTTCCTTGCATTCTATCAATTCTTTAAGGCACAAGGTTAAAACAACTTGATGTATTATTTTTTTTTATGTTTGAAAAAAAATTACGCAAAATTAGTTTATATAAATTGTTTGATTTCTTAACTTTGAACATTAATAAAATCATTTCTAATTTTGTATATACAATTACAAAATGACTATTTTTTCATTTTTGAAGGTAGTATCCATGAGAGGGTTTTTCATTAGGTTTTTTATGATTATTCGTCCTTGTTAAATTTGTAACGAAATATTTTGGTTTTGTAAAAATGCAGTTTTAAAATGGGATATAAGCAAAAATATGTACACCTCTTCAAATATGTATATATTTGAAGAAGTGTACATTAATTTGATTAATCAATAATCAATGCAATTTTAACAATTATATTTTTGCACAGTAACATTGCAGAGCGAATTGTTGGTGTTTATATTAATTTGTATAAGCGATCTTCGAGATAATATTAGTCTGTTGGGTCTGAAATCTCTGGGACAAGTGAGATGAAATGAGAGAGAGAGAAAAAAAACACCTCCGGTACTTGTATAAAATGTCGTCGTTTATTTCCGTCAAATCAGAAAATGTCGTCAAAAGATGCGATATTTCGCCAACATTGGAAAGCGAGGAATCAAAGATGGTTTTACCAATTTTGCTGCTCGGCTTCTCGTCTTGATGAAATACATGATAACATCAAACACATAGCTTTTCACATGTTTCACCTTATTCAACCATTAATTTAAACAAGACTTCTTTGTCAAATATTATTTTAAATATTGGGAAAATTAATAATTTGGGACCCCTGTCTTCTATGGAAGATAACGCAAAAGAGAATTTTCAAAGTACTGGAATTAAAGCATAAAATAAAGGGAGTGGTATGGCCACGAAAACTTGTGAACTGACAAGAAATAGCGTTGTAAAGTGAAAAAATGTGGTAAGAGATTATTCATCGTTAGAGTTTTTCCAAGCAACGAGAGAAAATATTGAAATGGATCCATCGCACTCCACCACATATATGCATTTAGAGACGAACTTGTGGCTTCGGATTCACGATCGAAAGGCCCTGGTCGTCACTATCTCGAATCGTATTTAGATATTATGGTTATCGAAAAACTGACGCAAAAAAAGAAAAAAAAAAAAAAAAAAAAAAAAAACTGACGCAAGTTTGGCAGGAACTGCGTCAACTTTCACGATAGACAGGATTTCATTCACGAACCAAATTTACTAAACATTTTCATTTTATAAATGCATTTTGAGTTTCCTCATAAATGTTTGTATTAAACTACATGTGTAGTTTGTTGCATACTTTTATAACACTTGTAGTTTCTTGCAAACATTAAGCAGTGCAACCATCATCAAGAGTGCCATCGTTGATATTTAAGTTGAGCTGCGTGTTCGTGTCCTTATTTCACGAAAGACCCAACGTGGGGAATAATGGGGAGCAGAGGGGATGCGCTGTGCTTTAAATGGAACCGAGCCTGAAAGCCCTTTCGTGGTGTGTATGGAAATCAGGAAACGGAGGTACAAAATCGAGTTCATTTTCTTCATTTGACCGTGGTTCAAAATTGCGAGGTCGAGCCGCCTGAAGCCCTTGTGTAGTTCTGGAGCGAAATGATAAGTTGTATATTTTTATGGAGATGTTATGCCGTTCGACTTTTTAATCTTCAGTCGACGAGAGCCTTTTTTTGAGAGTGTCTACGGCCTACTACTTTCCAAGAAAATTTTGAATAAATTAAAAAAAAATATGCCCAGTTATTGCTTCTTTAAAGTGTAAGAATTTAAAGTAAAATTAAACGAATTTAAAATTTAAACATGAGAAATAGTAAAAGTCGGTTGCAAATGGCCTTCAAGGCAGTTATCGGAGTTACTTTAGTTTATTTGAAGGGGCGAAAGGGAGGCCCCCTTTTTCTTGCTGGCAAGCGGATTACTGTTCAAAAAGGTTGTTTTAGTGGAGTTTTTATTGTGCTGGAGTTCCCTGATAGGGCAAAACTAATATTCGAGGTTTGTCCCAAAAATAAGTGTACTGATTTTTATTTAATTATCTATTAAAGTTACCAGAAATTACAACTTTATCCTACGATATATAACCCTTGGGAATTTACACAGCCGTTTCAACTTTCTTGAACTGTTCATTGCACTACTGCAATTCATTTTCTTTAAATGTACTGTTCATCACTTACAGTTATTTTATGTTTTTTATCGTCCCAAAATGAAGATCCTTCAATTTCAATTTTGACTTAAGGAAGTTGTAGAAGCCGCACGGAGCTAGACCTGAACTGTAGGGAGGCTGTGGAAGTACGAGAGAGTTTATCATCGCCAGAAATTCTCAAATTGGAAACAAAGTGTGAGTCGGTGTGTTATTGTGGTTCAGCCCCCAATCATTTGCATTGCCCGTTCAGTTTTTTTTTATCTTACACGATTTTGTAAGGCTGTGGAACATATCCCCACACCATATGTTGCATATATTTCTTAAACGAATTTTTTTGCACGATTTTCTAAGGAACGTATTTACCGCGTAAAAAAAAGAGTTGGACACACACACACACACACACACACAAATATTGGGTGAAATTTTAGTGACCGGACAATCTGGGAATCCGCCGTGGTGAGAAATGAGATTGAAAAGCGACAATAATTCCAATTAAACTTGTTTTCCTTATGTAAATGTCGTTTTCATAATCAGATTTCAATGCAGAATTTAGAAGGCTGTCGATGATATTATTGGGGATTCCAAAATAAATCTTCTTATTCTTTATCTGAATCCATTGCCAATGTAACACACATTGTTTAACAGTAATGGAAGAAAATTCTACGGAATGAAAGTAATTGAAGTTAGATAAGACGCGAAAAATACCTTAAATAAATTAAAATGTATTATGGAGCCATTAAAATATATAATGAACTTTGTTTTAAAAGTCCCCATAATTCAATAATTACAGTCGCGAAGGGGCTATTTTAAAGCAAATTGCCATAATAAGTAATATTCTGAAAGGGACTAGGTCTGAACGAGGGTTCTTTTTCACCTCCTCTTTTAAAATTAAACACGGCATTTTATGGCTTTTGATTAAATCAAATAGAGCGTTCCTTTCTGAGTTCGTTTCCTCTTTACGTCTTAATGAGATTTCCTGCTTTTCCACTGTCTCTTCAAAAGGAAGCGATGACCTCTAAAACACGAGGGGCCTTTGTTGGGGATTCACCCACAGAACACCGAAATGCTTTTATCCGAGGAACACTTTAACGTATTGTTCTTGTCAATTACTTTTCTAATGGAATTGATGGGAGGTTCTGGGTCTCAAAAATCACTTCATGTTTGAAGAGCGCTTTTGAAGAAATTCACTCTTTCAATTTAAGGTGTTTCTTGCTACAAGACTTCAAATTGATTAAATAATCCGATTTACTAAAAAAAAAAAAAAGAATAAATTTTGGTTGTTCTGGTTTCAAAACATTGGGAGTTTTGGTGTATTAGAACATGGCATAGTTTCTAAGCAGAGAATTTATAGTAAATAGAATTTTTTCAAAAGTTTTGAAAAAAATTGACGTATTAATACACATCAGTGTAGAATACTTCTAGGAATTGAAATAATTCTTAAAAAATTTGGTGCAAAGAATATGAGAGTATACACATCAACTAAATATTAGAAATATTGAATACGTAACTTTTACGAAGATATCAAGATAACAGAAAAAATATTTTCTTTTTAAGTCAATTAAATGTTTAAAAAATAGGTTTAAAAATTTTAAAATATCGGTAAGATATAGTTCATAAAAATAAATGTCAATAATCACTCAAAAGATTAAAATGTTGAATGTTTTTAATTTCAACTAAAAACCCATAATTTTGTGTAACGAAGTCTTTGCTATGTGTGTATACCAGTTAAATTATAATTTAGTTTAAAATTATTAAAATTCTTTACGTTTCTATTTTATTTCAGATATTATTATCCTAAATATTGTTAGATATATTTTTGACAAAGCAAATTTGTTCATATTTTCAGCTATATTATTTAAGACTTCCGTCTACCTGCCCTTTCGAAATCATGAACGTAACGTTAATCCCATGGAATTTCTGCTACCATCCTCAAATCTATACTATTTTATCTATGTGAATAAAAAAGGAGCAATCTAAAGAACAAAAAATAGTGAGGTTTCTGAAGAATTAACATTTTCTTCCGATTTTCAAAAGTATTTTACATTTTTTAAAGACTGGAACACCCTCAAAGGAATCTTTAAAACAGTGGTTAAAATATTTTTGAAAATCGGAAGAAAATGTTAATTCTTCAGAAATCTCATTATTTTTTGTTCTTTAGATTGCTCTTTTTGCATTCAAATAGATAAAATAGTATAGATTAGAGTAGAAATTCCATAGGATTGACATTACGTTCACGAATTCGAAATAGCAGGTAGACGATCTTACATTACCTTAATAGAATTATTCGTATTAAAAACAATTTAACTGAAAAGTTCTTAAATTAGGAACTTATGAAGGAACACTGGATTTTGCATATGTGGGACGTTTAAAAGTTTTCTTAATCTGTAAACAGAATAAGAAACATTAATGACGCAAAAGAATATTTGAGTTGTTCCTTGAAATATCTGAGGCAGTCGAAATAACTCAGCAGGGAACTTGCTGAACCACTTTCAATTAACAAGAAAGTAAACATTATTGCTAATAAACTTAGTAACTTTGTACTTGAAATTTGCATACAAAAGCGATTTTTCTCGAATGTTTTTGTTTCTAGAAAATATGCGGAAAATGTTTGAAAGGTTTGAAAGGGAAAAAAAAAGATATGCATATATCTTTTCCAATTTCCAATGAAGAAAAACTTGTAGATTGAGGGTTAACAACTGAGAGAAACATATTTTATGCACCTCAAATAGATGAATATCAAAAACTATATTCTAAATGAAGGATCGCCGATAGGATTTTGAGAAAATTTAAATTATTGATAGAAAATCTTTACGTTATGTAATTTACTTAGTAATATATTTCTATTTAGTTTTATTAACTCATTAAACCATTTGTTATTCAGTTTTTTTTTACTATGAATGCTCATATTGTAATGTCTTAATAATGTTATAGTTGACTTGAAGAAATAATTATCAGTCGTTATTTTTAGTTAATCCTGGTTTTTATTCAATGATTTGGTAGTAATTTTGTAATTAATACTGTCCACGCCATGACAGCGAGCAAAATTTGCGCGTCCTGCGCAATAGAGAAATAGCGAAATAGCTCCATTACAGTGTGGCGATAGCTTTTATACCTGAGAGGAAAATGACGTTTTGCTTTAAAATCTTATTATTTTGGCAATTAAATGAGGTTTGGGATCTTATAAGTAAACAAAGCACGCGTAATTCTAAAAGAGGAAATTACAAGTGTTAAAAGGGGAAGTCAAAGTTTTAATTTTTAAAGACATTAAGAGAGGGAACATTTCAATAAAAAAAAAAGGAGAGGAGTTATTTAATTTAACACACACATAAACGGTTAGGTAACTATTTACAGCATATATTTTTAATTCTGAAAAATAATTTCGTAAATTTGGTTTCCTTAATGTCCTTACAACTTTAATAAATTAATAGGTATCCATTGTAATAATGATTATTCAGAAATTTTTACGCTCCAGAGAATATTCGAACGCTATTGAATAATACATTAAATTCCTATGATAAATAGTAGCCCTACTGCGTTAGGTTAAACATGAATCAAAAAACGTTTTTGAAATTAACATTCGAAAGCATAAGAGCTTTGAAAAATGGTGTACATATTTGTAGTAGTTAATGGAACCTTGCTGAAAGTAGTCTTCAATTCTAAAAATTTATTCCACTGTTGCCTTAAAGTTTGAGCAAGATTTGCTAAAGTCCAAAATGGAGTACGCATTATACGGTTAAAGGTCTTAATAAATTTCAATTACTATATTCTGTATCTGTAAAATCATGGTTATTTTTTTCAAAATAAGGTAGGTCAATCATTTATATGCATTAGTAATTGTCACATCTGATAGTTAAAAGCTAATGCAGCCTTAACACTTAAAAGTTCAAGTAACTTCTGAAGTTGTCTGAATCCATATTTAATTTAGTTAATTTATTTTGAAACAAGTTTCTTTATTGAAAGTATTTACTAATGAATTTATGACATAAATTATTATGTTGATGTATTTATTCCAATAATATTGAAAATTAGACTTGAGGTGTTTTCCCTCTTTTAAAACAGAAAACTGAACGGAAATTGTTGAATAAATTTTGAATTACATGTCACTATATTTTAATACTGTTTTATGTAAAGGATTTATAGCTTAACAATATATTTAAAAAAAAAACATTATATGAGATTTAATCGTTGTAATTGAATTTTAAAGAACGAGAATCGAATCCGGAAAACTTTTTTTAAGAGAAAATTTCAATATTAATATAAGTTAATTGTATTACAAATTTTTCATAGTATAGATCGACCGTTATTAAAAGATCATTGTTTCCTCCTTCTCTTTAAACAAGCTCACTTCATCGTAAAGAGACATAAAGTAATAAGAGGAAAAAGTGCAATGACAGTGCTATATAACCAATATGTTATTCCATGCTAACCGAAAGTGCTCAGCGAAATGTCACGCATTTATAGGCGTAGCTAAAGTTTTTCTCGTGGTGCAGGATAAATGCCGGGGTCCTTACAATTTTTAAAGAACTATTTAAAATCCACTTTTTTGCGTTAACACATAAAGTTACAAATCTATTTAGCATTAAAATTTGAAGGCGAAATGTGGAACCTCTTTCACATAGAATACAAGTGGACCAAATAACAATAATAAGCAGCATATTAAATTATGTTTTTTACAATATGATAGTGAAATAAACGTATAATTTTAAAATTAAAATCCATCCGTCCGATAATAATAGTAGCTAGCAAGTATTTAAGCGGGAATTATTGGCGAATGTAGCTGCAAGTTACATTGAAGCGCAAAATTGCGAAGCCTTCAATAAAAATCAATGTTTCATGACATTTGTCATTGGTTTTGACCAAATCATTTCAAATTATAACTGTTTTTCTAATTCCATCCGATGATAGAAATCATTTGTTTTATTTCAGTTGAATATCAATCCATTGTTGATGTAAGATGAGAAAAAGAGAGTTTTCAAACAAAAATTGTGTTGCGCTTATCCTGTTCTTGATGTATCAAAAGAAAAACAAAAGTTGCAGAATGGTGCAATTATGTTAGCTGCAAAACAGTGTAAGAGCAACTTAATGACCATATCAAGAATGTGGAAGCGTGATTCCAAAAATAATTGTCAAGTTGAATCTTTTACTAACGTTATTCTCTGCACAAACAAAAATGTAGACGTAAATGTAAAGCTCATGGAGGAAAACTTGACGAACTTAGACATATTCCTCAGTCGAAAACACATTATATGATCAGCAGCTCAAGCCATTGAAGTTCCCAAATCTGCATTATTCCTAGGGTCCGCGGTAGCCTAGTGGTCATAGCTTCGGATTCGTGGCCGACGGTTTTCGTTCAGTCGTGGGTTCGATCCTTGGCCGCTAAAGACCCGCCGTGTAGCCGGGGCTGATGCACGTTAGATCTGTCGGGACCCAAGGTCCTCATGTTGGTTTGGTGTAGAAGTTAGGAGAGAGAGGTGCCAGCTCAGGTGTCGTCTTCGTCACTTGGCGAGGTCCGTCGCCAATAGCTCTCGTGTAGCTTCTAGAGCGACGTTAATAAAAACTGCATTATTCCGAATTTTTAAAATGCAACAAATTATGTAATGATGAACGATGACTCCAATAATTTTAAGTTCACGCATGTAGGGAAAGAAAAGTTTCGCAGCTAATGGCTTCTATCTACAAGTCTAAAATGCAATAACAAAATAATTGAAAAGTTCAGAAACTATATGAACACTCAAAATAAAATTTAGGAGTTATGTTTTTGATTTATTATTTAAATTTATCTAGATTTTTGATAGTAAATATTGCGTTCCAGATTTATTTTCTTTTCCTGCTATTATTATGGAACAAATTAACTTCGTCAACTACTACAATTATTATGGCACAAAGGAAATAACGGTTTTTTGCCTTTGAAAATGCGCCGATTTTGGAAACTATGAATTAATATCAAATAATAAAACTTAAAAAAAAAATAATCTAACTTAACTTTTTTTGTTGAATATACATTTGCAACAGTTTCTAGTGCACTTATTTAAGTGCGCACACAATGGCAGCATTTTGAAAACAATGGCAAAGAAGGTCAATTATGTGTTAAGTAGTTAATATCAGGCTATCAGTATCCAAAAAAAAAAAAAAAAAAAAAAAAAATGCGGAAACGGAAGGGTTGTGAATGTTTTCGCAAAGACAACTCATTAATTTGTATGACGTTGAAAACATCAAGTGTAAAATTCACTGTTAAGGATCCCGTCTACCGGCCATTTTGATTTCGTGAACATAAGGCTAATCGTATGGAATTTCTACAACCGTCCTCATATCTGTACCATTTTATCTATTTTAATGCAAAAAAGGGCTTCCGACAGATCAAAAAACAATGAAGGTTTCTGCGGAATAACATTTTCCTTCCTATTTTTGAAAAATATTTACTTCTAATTTATTTATTCGATTGTGGGTTTTCCGTTCCCTAAGAAATATTGTAAAATATTTTCAAAAATTATCAATATTTTATTTTTCCTCTTATTTTAATATTTAATTCAATAATTGATTTTTATGGCACAATCACCTGTTTTTATTTTTTTTTGTTAATATTGGTTGCGTTTTTGTACTTGGAATGTTTTGCATGAGAATAAAAATGCATTAGGAATCCAAAGAAAGTATTTTTTTTTCTTGGTAGTAATTGCTTCCGTGGAGCCTGGGGCTCGGAAGTAAGCTTACTTTACGCAATTTAATGTTCATTCGGAATAATTCTACTTTTTCGAGGACTTAGCAGAAAAAAATATAACTTCAACATACGTTGAAATGAAAATAGCAAAGCCAATTTCAGTTGTTTTTGTTTACCTTTATTAAATCGCAAATCTTGATTTATTATTAATAACCAAAGGGGCTTTTGCTTTCTTCAATGTATAAACTGGTGTAGTTGATTACTTTTCAAAATTTTATCTCAAACGTTTTTGCGTATATGTTTGTTGCCTATTTTCATAATAATGAACTTGATTTTCAAAAGTATGTCATAATAAATTTCTTCAAATTTTTTTTATTGGCTTGAAATGAAGCATACATGGAAATTCAGTATTTTATTAACTTATTAAATGATATGTTTCCTTAAATCATATGCAATCAGTAATCTCGAAATGACCGAAAATGAATGAAATATTCAAAATTATAAGACAGTTGCGAAGCAGCCACTTTTACCTCATGATTTTCGAACTACTTCTTTTTAATTTGGCTTCTTTCTTGGAATGTTTGGGTTCAAATGATTTTAATATTGATTTTCCATTATTAGTAAACAAAGGGGCCTTTGTAATAGATTACGTAACATAATAAAATACATTAAAAACTCTATTTAATGCGTTAAAAGGAAACAGTCCCTTTGATGGCGAAATCTGTTCTCAGCAATGCATTGCAAAGAACAATTTCTTTTACAATTGTTTTTTATTTATTGTTGCAATTGATATTTGTAATATATTTGCATCTTAGGATTTTCATGTAACTGTTGACTTCACTCTAAAAACATTCTAAATAATACGTACCTTTTTTCGGGTATACATTTTAAGTCTTCTTTCTTCGTAGAGCAATGATAGACGACTTTATCTCTTACGATTATTAGAAATTTTTTTTTAAAAAAAATTATTAAATTTTTTAAAAAAAATAAATAAAAAAACATCAGAAATTGTTATACTATGCGTTTATCCATTTTTTTTTTACTTAACGAATACTTTCCTCGATAAGCGTTAAAATGCATCCTTTGATCCATAGCTTGAATACATCCGCAATTTTGAAGGATGAATAAATTTGGAGGTATAAGAAATTTTTTAAAAATTTTAAATAATCTTCAATAATTTTTCCTCTCAAAATATTTGCATTTCTTAATCGTTTGTCGAAATCGTTCAAATAATAAAGAAATGCTTTCTATCGTTTGGGTTATATTCTGTGACGTAAACGACGATAATTTAAAAAAATAATAAAAAAAGTTTTAGATATATTACTAGTTTCACTATCGAGGTGTTATTATTACCTTTCCAACAGAGTTCTCTAATCACATGACAAACTAATTTTTACCTCAAATATAATTCCTTTTATGAAACCATTAAGGGAATAAAAACATTTAATTTGCAGCAAATGTTCTTAAAATAGCTTTGTATAACATTTTGTTTTTGTAAAATTAAGTGTTATCTGACTAGAAATGTTTCCACTGTTAAAATATATAGAATTATAATATCTACAAATATAGCTTGCAACTTAATCAACCACAGAGTCAACTTTAAGATTAATGTTTAACAGAAATTCAATAACTAAAATATATTCTACGCATTGAAAAGAGACTTATTACGGTATGCTGAGTTTCGAAGAAAGTATCTTTTCAAAAAGCCTTAGCGAAATGTGAAAGCGTTTATTTTGTTCCTTATACGTTTTTTTTCTGTGAATTCGTGTTCCGCATCAAGAGAATTTTTGGTAGACTTTTTAGAATTTAGAATGAAGGAATTAATATGTTTACGTTTTCGTGTGAATTTAATAATGCTTCGTCTTGCATGCCTTAGAAGAATGTGATTACGAACTTTAAAGTTAAACTACTTTTCTTCTCAGAATAATTTAGTTGTTGTTATGGTACTAGAATTATGTGAAGTATGAGCTGTAGCTGAAAAACTCCGAATTTAAACCCCTGAGCCATTAACTGGAATTTTAATAAGAAAAGACAGGAGCGAGTGAAAAACGTCTTTCTAAATGTCATACCTGTATTATAATAAAGTTCTACCTATATTTCTAATTTTCATCTCACATAGGGAGAGTTAAATTCTCAAAACATTTCACCTTTTATGTCTTATCACTTTCTATGGGATGATCAAATTAAATGTTCAAAATTACTAATTAACTTTTCTCTCTCACCGAGATAACAAATAAAAAATCATTTAGCAATTTATTTATTTTTATTTTTCTAATTTCTCTAATATCCCATTTAAATTGTTTAAATTGCCGTTAAGGCTCCCGTATCCTCGCCATTTTGATTTCGTGGACGTAATGTTAATCTTATGGAGTTTCGACTTTAATTCTCACAACTTTACTATGTGATCTATTTGAATGCAATAAAATGCACTTGAAAGAGCAAAATATAATCATGGCTTCTGCGGAATTACTTTTTCCCCTCCGATTCTTAAAAATATTAAAAAAATTTCTTAAAGACAGGAAAAACTCGAAAATGAATAATTAAAATAGGGGTAAAAATATTTTTAGAAATCAGAGAAAAGAAGTAATTCCTCAGAAACCTTCATTATATTTTGCTCTTTCAAATGCCCTTTATTGCATTCAAATAGATCAAATAGTAAAGATTTGAGAGCAAAAGGAGAAATTCCACTGCATTAACTTTACAAAATCAAAATGGCCGGTATACGGGAGCCTTAAGGCTCCCGTCTACCCGCCATTTTGATTTCGTCAGTTTAATGTTAATCCTATGGAATTTCGACTTGAACTCTCACATCTTTACTATTTGACCTATTTGAATGCAATAAAGTGCATCTGAAAGAGCAAAAAATAATGGATGCTTCTGTGGAATTACTTTTCCCCTCCGATTCTTAAAAATATTTGAAAATATTCTTTAAAGACCAGAAAATTCAAAAACGAATAACTAAAATAAGAATAAAAATATTTTTAAAAATCTTAGGAAAAAAGTAATTCCACAGAAGCATTCATTATTTTTTGCTCTATCTGATGCACTTTATTGCATTCAAATAGATCAAATAGTAAAGATGTGAGAATTAAAGTCAAAATTCCATTGGATTAGCATTACGTCCACGAAATCAAAATGGCGGGTAGACGGGAGCCTTAATGCCTAAATGCTTTTGTATGATAATGGGGAAAAAAAAAAAAAACCTGTTTGAAAACAAATATTTCCTCGTAGCCACATGATTAAACTTTAATTACAAGCCACTGTTTACATCTAAAAAGTAAACAAAAAATATGCTATGATTATTGGAACTTAATAGATTTTAAAACTGGTAATTTTCAAGATAAATTGATAATAGCCATAAAATTAAATCTTGAATGAATTAGTAATTTTATTTTGTAATAAATTTCTTTTTTCTCATTCACATGAGGCTCGTTGGCAGACGATTATCACTCATTTTCATTGAGAGTCAATTTTCAATTAAATATATTTTTTTTTTGTAGTTAAAACTTCTTGTAATTCAGTGAGAGACTTCAGACATATTTACTTAGGGAAGCCGTAATCGTAAAAAAAAAAAAAAAAAAAAAATCAAAAGAAACACTTCCTTTCTTTACTAACACAAATGTTTGGCGTTGCAGCTTAGTCAAATTTGGTTCTTGCGTCATAAGCCCACTATCATTCATTCATTCACGTTTCACCGCCTTTAAATATTACGTTTAATGTGTTTTTGTAAAACATCCACAAAAGGAAGAAAGAAGATTCTAATTAATGAATACTTAAATAATTTGGCATTGACTTGTATTTTTTGAAAAGAGAAAATTCAACTTAAGTTTAAAAAATTGGAGGGAGCTTATATGTAAGTAAATTTGCAAATTAAAAATTCATATGTTTTTTACAGCATTTTTATACATTTCGCTTGGAGTTAGTATGTCTGTGTGTGTATCAGTGTGTCATCAAGTTTTCGATCTTTAATTTAACAAACTTCCTATCAAGCCAGAGCTCTGAAACTTTGGGAATCGTTCTTACTCGCCTAACAATGCAATATTTAGACATTTGCGCACGTTTGAATTAATATTTCAATAATTTTTTTAAAATTAATCTGAAACATAAATTTGAGGTTTAACCTTTAAACATCAGCGGTACATATGTCGTACCAAAATTTTTTTTGTCTCTCGCTTCGGCTCTGGTACAACGTCTGTACCAAGCTATCTATAGACAGTTCTTTCCCCCTTTTCTTCCAGCAGATCCTTTTACAACTTTCCCTTGCCCTTTTTACGACTTTGCTTCTATTGTCCGTAATTGGGTGGGGATATTTTTCGCCAACGTTATCAGTTGAGTGCGAATTCCTTATCATTGGCGACCTTTAGAAACAACCAAATTCGAAAAAAATACTCAATTAGATGACTTTATGCAGTTTATGATAGATAGAATTTTCTTTTCTCTTGTTTTTTCTTCGAATTTTTAAAATGAATCTGAAATTGCTCGCAGAAATAGAATTTGAGGAAAGATTTAGATGAAGAAAATTTTGTTGATAAACACCCAAATAAATCTTATGGTGACTTTGCTGAATGAGAAAAAGAAAAATTAACCACTTCGATGCAAAAAATTGTGGCAGATTATCACAAACACGTGGAATATGTTGATTTAGGAGACCGCAGGGCATCCACCTATACTTTTGGTAAGCAAACTAGGAAATTGACAAAAAATTATTCTTTAGCCTCATCGATATTGTTGTGTTTCTGATATTCAAGTCGTGCCAAACTAAGTTAAAAACTCAGTTTAAAAGATTTTAGAATGAATTTAATAACATCTCTGATATGAAAATTAAATCAAAAAATTGCAGAGCCTTCAGTAATAAAAAAATGGAGACAAATGATACTAAATTTTCTCTTAGGCCAATTGACGAAAAGAAAGGAACAAATTTTCAAATTTTGTTCGGAAAAGAATAGAGTAGGGAAAGAGTGTAAAAAAAAAAACTACTATTATCTGTAAGGCATGCAATGTGGTTCTTTGTATTTACCAAACTGTTTCGAAGAATAACATACAATTTAATTAAAAATCTCTTATCAAATAAACCAATGAAAAACAAAAGACTAGAATAAAAAAGATTAAAACATTCATTTTTAATAAAAAGAAATAAAAAAAATAAACAAAAAAGGCTCTTTTAAGAGCCAAAAATTTTAAAAATTAGAATTCACTTTACATTTTTAAAACAGACATTTCAAAAGCATTGTTACAAGAACTTTTAAATTTAAGATATAAGTTTCATTTAAAAAAAAAATTAATACTTTTTTTTTTCTTTAAGATTAAAGATTCATAGAAATATTTGATATAAAAAAGTGTTTCATAATATTTTCAATAGAATGCATGAATTAACTGAAGGTTTTGCTTAATTTGACGTACTTAAGATTTACTCAGCAGCTTTGAAACGTGTTCAATTAAGTTAAAAATTATTTTTTAAATCTCACTTTTGATAATATTTAATCACAAAAGGACCACGGTAGCTGACGAGTGAGGTCGCAAACTCGTAGCCGGGATTGAGTTGTGAGTTCGAATCTTGTTCAATCGAAACCGGCTGTTAAGTCTGTCTAGTTTCTAAATCCTGATGTTGGTGTGGTGTGGAAGTTTGGTGAGTGGATGCTGCCCTCATTGCTTCACCATCGTTAAAATTTATGAAGTCCGTCACCAGTAACCTTCCTATTGTTTCAAAATGCGATGTTATTAAAATGTCAAATCAAAATATTTGGAGTATATTGAATAATTGTGCATTAAAAGGATGTTAATTTAAAAAATAAAATGTTTAATAATAATGTTCAAAGTATTGTTCTTAACTTTTTCCTTCTTTTTTATATTTCGTCGAATAATTTTGAAAACATGAGGCATTACTTTAATTACATGGGTTCAATATTACAATTAAGTAGGTAAGTTGCAATATGACCACAGATAAAATCTGCACACTAAGCGATGTGATTACACACCTATATGTATATATTGTATATATATAAGCAAGCACCGAATAAATTATTCTAGAAAATATCTTAGTAGTATGGTATAGCTGTCGCTTTCTTTGTTATTTGTTTTGTTTGAAAATGTTAATTTACGCAATACACGACTCTAAGTTATGATAAATATGCATTTGAAAGTTTGTAAGTCACTCAATTAATAATGGGAACCAGGAATTCAGAAAAAAATCATTATGATATGATACGTCGCCAAATATTAGGGTCTTTCTTACTCGTCAATGATTACTGACTAAAAATCAGTAACCCTTACTATCTCCCCTTTGTAACTAGAAAACTAACCTTACCACATGTCGTGAACTCGAACTTAACAGTGGGGGAAAGAAAAATTTTCCTCAATCTTAAAAGCGCCGACTGGAAAGGATATTTTGACTTAGAATCGGCCGAGTTCTAAAGGTTAATGAAAATTCAGAATTGAAAATATCTTTAAACTTACCAAATATGGCACGGACTGCGTGGCCAATTATTTTATAACAATATAGGTTGAGGATACCAAAGAAAATGATAAGGAGATCTTATATTTACTTGCCGAGTTCGAAAATGATATAAAAGTGCAATGAGTACGAAAATTCTAATAAATTGCCGAGTACGAAAATGCCACCATATAAAAACGTTGCTTTTAAAAACGTTGATTTTTATCTGGAATTACTTAGTATTTGATTGTATTTCACTTGCTTTCAATATACAAATGTTTATACTATCATATTAGTTTTTAATAAAATTTCAGGTTTTCTAATTCTCGAAATTGATAAATATTATGTTGAAGAAACTTTTAAAAAATGTACCGGGAATGAGAAAATTTAATTCGGTTGTCTTTATATTTCGAAGTAGCCATTAAAAGGCGACTAACGACACAACAAAAAGGTCTTGAAATGTTACAAAGTGAGCGGTAAACATACATTTGAATATTTAAATGAGGTGACAGAGTTGAAACGACACACCAGGAAGTCGTGGGAATGAGACATTAAGTAATGACTCTCTTGTTTTCTTTTTTCCCCTCTCGTTGCTGTAATTTCCTTTGTTTTCTCTTTCTCAGGATCCCAGTTAGTATGTTTACTTTCTTTTCTGTATGATATATGTAAGTGTAATATCTTGTGCTTCGGACAGTTTTAGCTTTTTGTCACTCATAAGATCCCTTCACTTTGTATATAATTTGCAAATTATTCGAATGAATTTTTTTTACTTGAATGAAAGATGTATTTATTTATTAGTAAAAAAAAAATTTACTGCTTTTTTTCAGTATCTACCCAGACCTTTATCACCCCTTTCCTTTGTTGCGTATTTCTTAGGATTATAATTAGTATCTTGACTTTCTTTTTTATACGATATGTAAGTGCTTCTTCTGTAATCTTGTTCTTGTAAGAATCTTCTTGAGAAGAATTTAAGAATCTCCTTGTGTAAGAATCTTGCGCTACACATGACTTTAGTTTCTTGTCATTCAAAAGTACCCTTCACATTGTATTGAATTTGTAAATTATTAGAATGAATTTTTTTACAGGAATGCAAGATGTAATTATTTATTTGTCTAGAGGAAATTTTATATATGTACGAATTATTTTAAAACTTCTTCTTTCAACCCAGAAAGGAAATTAGGTACTAAAATATAGTTTGACAAAATTTAAATATAATTTGCTGTTAAGAATTTTAGAGATTGAAATTTCAAGATAAAGAGAATATGTTGAATTAGTTTCAAAACATTTAATTTCTTTCTTTCACAATTAGAAAACAAAGTTACGCTGAAATATAAAAAAAATATTCAAAATTATTAATAAGCGTTAGAATTTCTCGAAAATCTATTATATTTACTAAACAAGAGGCTTAAAATATGTTGAGTTTTTCTTTTAGAATTTTTTTTCTCCTTAGATTTATGAATAAATGATTACGTTTGTAAAAATTAGATTTAAAATATATAAATAATGAAAATTAATTTTAGAAATTAAAATGTCTTAATTGTGGATTATGTCAGTAATAATTAATCTCAAAAGTATTTATTTGGTTTCTGTAGACTTTTGCGGTCAGGAAACAACTTTTCAAGGAAATAATCGATTATTAATAAACACTGGAATATCGTGAACGTTCTTCATATTTATGAAATTGAAAATTTCAAATGCCTTTCAGTTTTTCTTTAAACAAAAAAAAAATATATTGTAATTATAGGTTTCGCCTTCTTTTACTGTTGTATGATTATTTTTATGGTTACATATATTTTAGGGAAAGATTTTATTTGATGTTTTAATTGTGTATACATTTTTGTAGCGTTCGATGTATAAGTATACAAATAGTAATGAATTGAAATGTGAAATTTAATTCCTCAGTATTTATTAACTGATCCACTTTGCATTCAAATTATAAAGTCTAATATCTTGCTTAGATGATGTTCTAATATAATATTCTTTAAACCTAACTTTTATAGATATTAATTTAATCAAATATAGACTAATTCATTGAATGATCATTGGAGTAACTTTATTCTCTTTTTTTTTCTTCAAATTACAGTTTTAAAAAATTATATGCCTTTTTTATTTATTTACAATGTTCTTTGAATATATTCCCCACTCTTTCTTCTTATTCAAAAACAATCCTACACGAAGCATGATTTAGTATCAAATTGAAGAGAAGTTGCAATATTTATTTGAAGTGATAGAGGAATATATCAGTCTGAATAAGCAGACGTAACAATTAAGTAAGTTATAAATTAAAAGGTGTTTATGTAAAATTGGTAATTCCATTCAGGTAAGTCACTGCAAAACTGAAATGGGCAAACTGAATTAGTCAGGAAAGTTGTGACACAAGCAACCGAAAAGGTAAGATTTGCTTCCAAAAATCACTAAAGACAGATGCTATACCCCAATAAATATCTCACTTAAGGGTTCAAGAACAGGTGGGAAAAATACCGAATCCAAGACTCCTTGTTTTTGTGATATATTTCTTTTCAAATTATTATCAGAGTTTAGGTTTTTTTTTTTTGTATGTCTAATAATGATATTTTAACCATTCTACTATATAACTATAAATGTAATTGTTTTTTCTTTTGTCAAAACATGTTTTTTTTTTATCTTTTTTAGTTGAATTTGGACATGATCTATGAAATATTTTTGTATTTAGGTACCATTTTAAAGAAACCTGTTACACAATAGGCGGTGTTACAATTTGTTTACGCTTCTATAAAGGATATTTTATGTGTATAGTGAACCAAAAATCTTTTTTCTCCATGTAATACTTAAATTTTAAGAAATAACTTTTATATGAAAAAAAAAAGGAAAACTTTTTTTTATACAATTACAAAATTCTTTAACTTCTTCAAAGAAAATATATAACAATATCATTAAAAAAGTAGGTTCACTATTTTTGTGCATTATTTTATGTATGAAGAGTAAAAATATTTTGTATATTTATGGAATATTATTTTTAAAAATAGTACCTAAATACAAATATATCTGACAAATCATGTCCATATTCAACTCAAAGGGAATGAAAAAATTTTTGAACAAATTTTCAATGAAGTGATTAAAATGTTGTTATTACGCACACAAATAATCCCCTAAGCTGTACGAATAATTTTAAGACATAGATGATACCAAAAAGAAAGAGACTTAAATTCAGTATTTTACTTTCTCCTTGGTACCCTTAAGCTCTTACTAATGTCATGGAGGGTTTTCCATGTTGCTCAAATGTTTCTTGTTTCGAGTATGTTTTCTGAAATTGAGACTACCTTTTATAGCTTTTATTCCTACGAGACAAGAGAAGCAGATCTTTCCCAGTTAAGAATGATGAAAATGATCAGGCTTAGTGTCTTTTCCTCCCACGAGTTAGGTATTGTGATTAGAATTGTAAAGCAGATTCAGAAAATTTTTCTGAATAAAAGCCATTGAAAACTCCTATGTTGACAAGTCTTCATGTTATGTATCTTTGCATGTATTGTAAATATAGTTTTATCAAGAGTCTGCGGTGGCTTTGTGTTCATGGTTGTGAACTCGTGGTTGGCGTTGTTTGTGATTTTAAAATAAAGCATTGTTTTAGAGTATCCGCTTACTGAAGAATATGTAAAATAAGTTTTTGATATTATTTGTATAGTTCATAATGTAATTTTAGAACTTTATTCTTTCAAGTTTAGTTCATAAAGTAGAGCAGATTATGTTATCGTTCATGCTTGCTTTCACCAGAAATGAACTCAATTTTCAAACATATATTATAATAGTGAACAATTTCTCTCAAAGTTCTTATTAGATTAAAATAAATCTAACAAAGGTTAAATAATTTTTTATCCATCGATTAATACATTACCTTAATTTATTTGTAAAAAGGAACTCGAGAAACGAGTGAAAATTTAGTCATATTACGTATTTTTAGACCATGAAGATGTTAGGTTGGAGAGTCTCCAACCGTTTCTTTTTAATTTGATTTCTTGTTGCGATTTGGGATCAGAAAGATTCCGTTTTGATATGAATTACCATTACTTTGCCTTTTTTGCTTCTGTTAATATGTGCTAACATGTTGTTTAGATAAAATGACGTCATAAGATGAACATTATAATACGTTATGATTATAATAATTATATTTAGTTTTTCATGATGTATATTTGCGTTGCTGAGGTCATATTTAATGTAATATATTATTGTCTGATTTTATTTTAATATCCTAACAGAATAATATTGTCAACTTAAATAAATAATTATTTTCTCTTATTTTAATTTTAATTTAATAATTAATTTTTATTGCATAATCATCTGTTTTTATTCATTTTGTTGTTAACATTGGCAACAATTTTATACTTTGGAACGTTTTGCTTGTGAAAATATAAAGGCATTAAAAATGTGAAGAAGTTATTTTTTTTCTTGATAGTAATTGCTTCTGTGGAGCCTGGGGATCGGATGTACGCTCAATTTACGCTAATTAATATTCTTTTTCAATAATTCTACTTTTTAGAAAAATTAACAAAAAAACCCTTCAGTTCATATTAAAATAAAGTTAGCAAAGCCAATTTCAACTTTCGACAGAATGTGGCATGATGGTCTGTTCTTTAAAATGATTAACTTAAATTTTCCAAATTATCTCATTAAAATCATACATAGTTTTTTGAAAAAGAGATCCTTCAAAGTCAGAATTAAAGATAGTTACTCAAGCAAAGGCACAATGGCTGCAGGATGCCCTCAGGGCTCAATTTTAAGTCCTTTTTTTGTATAATTTATTCACATCTGACTTTCCACACCTCGCCACAGTCAGTGTTTGCCTCTTCGCCGACGACTCTGCTGTGTTAGCACAAGGAGCCAGCCTCAACTATAGCATCAAAGCTTTACAAAACTATTTTGATACCCTTGAACTATGGTTAACGGACTGGAGGATTGCAATTAATGTTGACGAAACACAAGCTATCATTTTCAAAAAAAATTAGGAAAAATTGAACCAACATGAAACTTACAACTTTTTGACGAAGAGATAAACTGGTTCACAGTGGTTCGCTACTTGGGACTTCAGTTAGACTCGAAATTAACTTAGAAGCAACATATTAAACACATTTTAGAAAAATATTGGAACAAAATTCATCTATGCATCTCTCTTATTGGCAGAAATTCACCACTCTCATTAAAAAACAAAGTGTTATTCTACAAACAAGTTCTTCGACCAATCATCACGTATGCCGCCCCTGTTTGGGGTTCGGCTGCAACAACACATATAAAAAAAGTCCAAATTATGCAGAACAAGATACTCAGGATCATGACCAGCTCACCCTGGTATATCAGAAACTCGGTCATTCACAAGGACCTAAATATTGAACCCATAGATTCTTACATAACCAAACTCTCTCGAAACGTTTACACCACCATCCTAAACCATGACAACGAAATAATAAAAGCTCAAACTATTTTCACAGATCCACACTCTAAATTCAACTTTGCTTATAAAACCACCAAATGGTCTCTCCCATTAAAACCGCCTTAATGTCTTTTCTAGTTATTAGTTTTACACAAACTTATATGTTCAGAAAATAGCATCATTCTTTTATATCTTTTATTTCCTCTATCTCACATAGTGTTGATACAGAATGATATCACTGGTACTCCTCAGATTTTTTTTTTCAATCATTGCTTTCTAGTTAAATTCCAAACACCACGTGGCGCCATCTGCTGGACTTTCATTCACAACTTATTCCGTCAAACTGAGCAAAAGCAATGACTCTCTGACGCTCGTCAACCATCTTATGTCTGTCTGTGCCAATTTCAATCCCCCCTCCTTTAATAATGTATGTACAAGGTTGTCGAAACTAAACTTTCGAAACTCAAAGGGCTGTACAAGGTGTTGAATAATTAATAATGACAAGAAATTTGGACAACAGGCTCTTCAGATCCAGCTTATGAGATTAATTGTTAGTAGTTTTGTTCCAAAATATTTTCGTTATTTTAAATCTGCGAAATAAGTGAAAATGTTCCATGTTTAGATAGTTTATCAGAGGGCATTTACATATTTTTAAAACGATTTTGGAACCGCTTTTAACATTGAAATTGAAAAGACTAAATTCAAATGTTCGATTTGATAACCTGGTTTCTGGACTATGTATTTATATCGTGCTGGCTATGACAGAAGGGCTCTTCGTAAAAATTTAGGGATATTACTTGAAATTCATCTTCTCCTACATTCCACAGTTCATTAATTGTGACGAGTTAGATTGTCGAAACAGCTCTTTTCAACTGACGGAAATCGTTGTAGTCCTTAGATGAAACGTCAGGAGACTTTTCAGAGATATGTTGCAAAGAAAGGTATGCAATATCTGTGTACGTTCTCATTTTTTCGAGGAATGTAGTGGTAGTTTCTGAAGTATACAACTGATAATTTTGTCCCTGTGGAATAAAGGAATGGAATTTGTTCTGTATATATCGGACGTAAAACATTATTTATGCTTTTACTTAAACTTTCTTTGTATTCTTGGAACCTAGTTCTGATATCATATCCAATATTTTGGACAGAAAATAGGTCTTTAATAATTGCAATCGTTCAGGTAAGCTCATGATAATCTCATAAGCTGGATCTGAACAGTTTGTTTCCATTTATCTCCTGCTGAATGATTTTCATACAGGGCCCTACAAATGTCTTATATTCTTCGGCCTTGCCTTGGCAAAAGACGATGAACATCATTTTTTTTTCTTTTTTAAACTATAAATCTTAATTTATTGACATCATGTGCTAACATGTTGTTTTGAGGAAATGGCGTCAACAAAAAGACGTGGCTGTAAAATAAAGGATACTTGGTGTTAGGTTCAAAAGATTGATATTATAATACATTATAATAATAATAATAACAAGTTTGCATGAAGTGTATTTACGTTGCTAAGATATATATTTAATTTATTATTTTATCGTCTGCTTTCGTTTTAATATATCCGAATAAAATATTATTGTCTATTTTAATCATTTATCGTTTGCTCTTATTTTTATATTTAATAATTGATTTTTATGACAGAATCGTCTGTTTTTATTCTTTTTTGTTAACATTTGCTACGTTTTTGTGCTCTAGAATACTTTATTAGTGAAAATAAAAATGCATTAGGAATTTAAAGATGCTTTCTTTTCTTGATAGTAATTGCTTTTGCTTAGCCTGGGGCTCGGACTTACTTTACTTCAATTAATATTCATTTTATTGAGCCGATGATATAGATTGGGAAGATGCTGACTATCCAAAATGAAGACTCGAAACTTTCATCGTCGAATGAGCTCGCTACTAAAAGTAAAGACCTTTTATAAACCGAGGACATCTTTAAAAATACGTTAAAACATGTTCAAATGAAATTAGATTATCCAATTTCAATTTTAATTTTGTTAGTGATTGCTACAGTTGTTTGATAATTATTTTGAATTGATTTCTTTATCGCTGGACTTACCCTTGTTACATCTAACTTCATATTGGAAACGTTTGAAACTGCACACATCTTTTTAGGGTATTTATTTTGAGTCTTATTTCCTTGCAGAAAGCAATGTTTGACGACTTTTACCTTTTCCGCTTAATAATGTTGCTTATTTAGCACTGAGAAGTTTTTATACTTTGCGTTTTACCGTGTTCTTTGATTATGGAATAAGAATATTTCTCTCCGGAAAGCTCAAAAACGCATGCTTCGATTCACCGTTTATTTACAACCGCTATTTTGAAAGAAGAATAAATTTGAAAGTATCAGAAGATAATTTTAATTTCAAAAGCAAACCATAGCGAAGAATTTTCCCCCTCAAAATATTTAAATTTTTAATCCTTTAACGAAATCGTTCTAAAAAAATGTGTAAACATCTGCATTTTTTACGTTGTTTTGTAACGTATATTTAAAGCGTTTAAATGCTCTAAGTTTGCTTATTTTTGGTAAGGAAGAATGGGTAAAGACTTAATAAAAATCTTAATTTCCGTCATTTATATTTTAATCTGAGAATACAGTTTTATTTAAAAACATTCAGCTTTTCCGCAACGTTGGGTGTTCCATAAAAGAGAAGCAGCAATTCGTAAAGAAGCAATTCACACTTATATTGTTCAGTTACCATGGAAACCTCATCTGATTGTTTTAATAAAAATACAAGCACTTCAAATCAGAAGGGTTTAGTTTTGTCGTACGTAGATGTATAAGTTAAAAAGAGATTTTTAATTTGTCCACCACGACAAAGAACCTCAACTCTCTATTTCCATTCTTATTATTACTTACTAATATTAAACTTTCTTTGAAAGCGGAAGTCGTTTATTTTTAAACATTCATTTTCGCGGTTGAGTAAAATGAGATGCAGATATGAAATTCAGTTCAAATTTAAATTTGCTTTAAAATATATTCAAAATTTGTTGTTTTTTCAAATAATGGAATGAGATTTTGATTTCCTGAGTGGAATTTAAACTTTTACTTATTTTATGTTTATCATATTCTTTAAGGTTTTATTTTATGGTTTTTAAATAAAATAATACGGGGCTTAAAATGACAGTGCCATAATTAATTAAATTCTGCTGTGTATTTAAATATCAGAACTTATATTACGTAGCTTGTTTTTGCATTTCCCCCCTCGCCGGATATTACACCCTCAAAATTTCAATATGAGGGAGATATTACTTAACAATTATCTACTTTTAAAATCTACCTACGAAATTAAATTCCATTTCTAAAGAACCAAGTTAAATACTCAATAGTTTCTACTCACATTAAAACTGTTCTCTTATGTTAAAAACTTCTGAGAAATGTGTTAATTCTTATTAATTTGTAGTGAACTAATGTTATCATTTATTAATGTATTGCAAACAATCTGTATTTATTATAATGAGAATTGTAATAAATTAAATGTAAACATTAACCAATTGTTGATATTTTGAATGAAATATTTCACCATGTTTAATACTTCTTAAGATTTAAAATTGGCTTATAAATTTATTTTAGTATTTTATAAACTTTATACTTCCTAGTTATTTTAAATATTTTAACCAGCACAGATGCGATATTCATTTTTTGTACTTAATTAGTTCCTCAAATGAAAATGAAAACTTAAATGTACAAATATAGAGCAATGTGAAAAAAAAAATATCAGAAAATACCTTTAAGATATTCCTTTTTTAAATGGATGCTTTATTGTACTGTTTATTAGTATTTTATTGATTAATACCCAATGTTTTCAATAGATAGTCGAATCATATTTTTCTTTCACTTTATAATGGAGCTCTATAACATGTATCTTTTAGCCAACAAAAAGGCTATAGTTTTAGTCAATTACAAAATGTCGTAGCTGACCACTCTTCAAAATTTTATTGAAAAAAGGTTTTTGTACAAATGTTTGATGCCTGCTTTTATCAGTAATAAAGTTAATTTTTCAAAATATGTCAAAATAAATTAATCCTAATTTTTTTTGGACTGAAATAAAACATTAACAAAAAATTAAGCATTTATCGTTTGCTTTAATTTTAATTACATTTATCTGAAAATATTTTCAATTTAATAATTTATCACTTGCTTTAATTTTGATAATATTTAGCGAAAAATGTGTTCAACTTAATAATTTATAATTTGCTTTAATTTTAATATCTGAAAAGAATAATATTGTACTCATCGACATTTTTGCCAATCAAAGGGCTATCATTTTAGGTGGGGCGTTTTGGCTTTCCAGATCACTTTTCATTATTAAATAATTTATTTTTTTTACATTTAACTTAAAATGTATTCAATTTAATAATTTATTGTTTGTTTTAATTTTAACTACATATAGCAGATGTAAGATTCAATATAATTATTAATCGTTTGCTTTAATTTTAATTAAATTTAGCTTAAATATATTCATTTTAATAATTAATCGTTTCCTTTAATTTTAATATCGGAAAAGTTTACTATTGTCCATTTCTCGATATTTCATCGTTTACTTTAATTCTTATATTTAATTGAGTAATTTAATAATTATTATTAAAAAAAGCTTACCTTGGATGGCTGAATCTGTTCTTTGCAAAACTTTGCTTAGAACGTTTTTTTTAATCAATTTTTATTGTTTGTTTTAACTCTAATATTTGATTAAATAATTTAAATATTATTAAAAATGTTAGCAGCTTTGATGGGTAAATCTGTTCTTTTAAAAACTTTGCTCAGAACAATTTTTTCCTCGTTGTTTTTGTGCTTAAAATACACGATCTAGTTGGGTATTACATTCTTTCTTACTGAACTGTGTCAAGATACAAAAGATGATCTTGATTTCCAGAGTTTATTTAAATAAAAACATTAAAAGACAATAAAATGTGACTTCTAAATAAAGTATGAAATATGTATGAAATTCCGCGAACTTCACCAAAGAACAACTTATTTAAAATGTTTTTCAATGGCTGAGGTATGAAAAACTTTTATTAAAAATTTAATAATCTAGAAAAACTCCTCCCCCCTCATGGATTAATATACATTTTCCTGTCATAACGAATTTCGTTAAAGTACTATGTACTTGAGTTACAAGAATCTGCTATATTTATTTTGAAATAATAAGTTATTAACCTTTCAAGCTTTAAAATTGTTTTGTGGCTGGTTGGTTGGTTTTATTAACGTCGCACTAGAAGCAACGCGAGGGCAATTCTTGACGGACCTCGTAATTTTGAATCTCGGTCAAGTGACGAGGACGACATCTGAGCTGGTACCTCCCTCTCTTAACTTCCACACCACGCCATCGGGAGAACTTGGCGCCACGACAGTTTTGACGTGCATCAGTCCCGGCTACACGGCGGGTCATTAATGGCATTGTGCTCGTACCTACGACTCGACGAAAATCGATCCACCAGGATACCTGCCATATCCACCAGGATACCGCGACTTCAAAATGTGGCATTTGGAAATCTTTTATTAAAAGTTATATGGGATTTTGAAAACTTATATTCCTCAAGGTTTGATATGCATATTCCTGACATGCCAAAATACGATATATTTGAGTTGAGAATCTGTAGTATTTATACTGAAATTACGTTACAAGGCTTTTAAGTATTAAATTTTTTTCTACGGCTGCTATGAAAAACTTTTATTAAAAAATTAAAAGAGTTTTAAAACTTTCCCTCCTCACTGATTAAGATACACTACCCTGCCATTTGATCTAGTTTAATATATGATATTAAAAAAAATCGCCTGGGTGGGAAAAGGTCTACTAGAATTTCATGTGATTCGACTTTTTTAGTTGTTCTCTTCCTGTTCAACAATGTGAGATGTGTTTCGAAAATAGAAACTAAGTGACGTATCCAACATGTGTGGTCAAGTGCATATAAGTTACTGATACTCTTCTACGACACTAAATACTTTCATAATACATTCCAATTAACTGTGATGCCATGATACATCGACTTACTTGGCGTAACTGCGTGAGAACGTATCATTTGCTACATTTACACACGTAACTACACTAAAAGAAGTTAAGGAATCTAAACCAGTTAAACAAATTCTTATTATCAAACTTCCAAATAAATAAACATAATTAAAAAAAAACTTTTTTAATCGAATTTTAATTTAAAGTTCTACTAAGAGGTATAAAAATAATATCTTTTAAATGTAAAAAAATAATATGGAATTTATTAAATTTTGAGACGTTTAAATCAAATACCTGGGTAATTACCGATAAATTAAGTGCTGTAACTACTTACTAATATATGACAACAAAAGACTTCAACTCTTCAAACTGCGCTTCTCTTCAAGCTTACTGATCGTTCTACCATGTTTAAAGGCATCGTGATGGTTATCTTTGTAGGCATTATGAACATACAATGTCCTCAAATGTAGTCTATTATATCTATTTAAATGCAAACAAATGCATTCGAAAGAGCAAAAAATTATGAAGGTTCAGCAATTACATTTTATTTTGAGTCTTGAAAAACGTTTTATATATATATATATATATATATATATATATATATATATATATGCACGTGTAATTGAGTGATTCGATTGTGGGATTTCCGAACTTTAAAAATATTTTCAAAAATCGGAGAGAAAATATGATTCCGCAGAAACCTTCATTATTTTTTGTTCTTTCGGACGTACTTTTTTGCACTCACGTAGATAAAATAGCATAGATTTGAGGATGAAAGTAGAAACTCCATAGGATTAATATTACGTTCACGAAATCAAAATGGCGGGTAGGCGGGAGCCTTAATGTACTAAAAAAATAATACCGTTTTATTCTTTATTGCCCTTTTTTACCATATACAATTACTAAAATCCTGTTTGTAGCACAAACAGTATTTTTATTTCGCCAGGCCTCCTCATCCTTAATATAAGCGATTTTACACTTAATTTAACGCAAAGTTTAGAGATTTTCCACGACTTTTCTTCAACATGAACTTTTTCTTATCCTCCCATGCTGCATTATCTTTTTGACGCAACTCAACAGACATTGTACCGATACGACCCCGAATCCTCTCGGTATTAAATAACATTTAGCTGACAACTGGGAAGCCCTCTGATCCGAGACGAAAGGATTGTTCGGGCAGCGTCACAGTCGAGAACACCTCAGAATCAGAGAGCACAATCCCCCCTTCCATCCATCAACGTCATTTCCCTCTTCCCCATTTTCACTTTCTCCTCCGAGGATAAGTTCAGGGATGAGGTGGAGAATTCAGAAAAACAGACTGTGTTTCGAAGTAGATTGCAAGGTGTTTCATTTCAAGAATTATTTATTAAAAGAAAAAGAAGGCATTTTTCTTTTTCTTTTTGAAGAGAAGCGTTGTATGGAACATGGTTAATATGCTTGCCTTAAGCTTTCAGTTTCAAATGATTTTAAAAAGAGAAATCGAATGAACTATATTTCATCTTTATTTTGTGACGTATTTACTTCGTTTACTTCACCACCTTACAGTCTATTTAAATTGTCAATAAGCACAAAATTTCAAATGAAGGTACGTATGAGCAGTTTTATTAATTACCAAAGGAATAAAACTAAGGACTTTTTATCTCAAACCCCGTTTTAACTCAGTAAATCTTTGTTTATATTTTAACTTCCGCAGACCCAAGGTCAACTTTGAGCCATAAATTTTAGAATAATTTGTATTAATCGGTTCTATATACATGAAAAAATGTTAAAAAAAATTATTTTCATTTTTATTTTTGAGAAATTAAGTGTCTTCTGGTGGAGACATTGGGACAAAGTGACATTATAATGTTAATTTAAAATATTTCTTTAATCTTAATTAATAAGTAATTCATAATAATTAGCATAATGTAAAATGAGCATAATGTAAAATGAGCGTAATGTAAAATGAGCATAATGTAAAATTTGAATCACAAAATATTCCTGTTCGAACTGTTTGATGAGTCCTAATTTCCAAAATTTATGATTCGTTTTTTTCTCTCTCTCTTTATCTTATACTATTAAATAATTTCTCAATTTTAAGTTGTTTATTATTGAAAACTCGTGATTTCCAAAAAAAATGTTGAGTGCGAGTACGGGAATCATAGTTTTTTCTGCCCAATACATTCAAATTCTAGGAAATTTTAAAGTAGACATAATTCTAGTGATCACTAATTATGTTTCATTTCCTTTTCTGACAGATACAGATTCTTTCTTGTATCCTTTAAACATCTACTTTTGGTGAATTCAGTTAGCAATTAAAAATATCATTCCGAGCTGAAATAAATTCCTTAATTATAGTTTCAAATCGAGTGATTTTGATAGCCATTGACCCAATGTCTCCTACAGGCGACACTGCATTCTAAATCCGAAGTGGAAAGATTTGAGTAAGAAATTAATAATGTTATACGTAAAACAGCAAGTTTAAGGAATTCAACAGTGTGTTTAATAATTTTTTAGTACACAAGTAATAAAAAAAAATATGAGCACTTAGTGATGTGCAAGAGTATAATTTTTTTTTCTCTTGTAAAACACCTTTTATCATTTTACCATAAATAAGATACGAATACAAAATGTTCACTAAAAATCAATTTTTTCAGAACTACCATCTATTAACAAGAAAATTAACTAATTCTGGGTACCTATGACGCCTTTTATTTAACTTGGTGGCATTTTTTGAAAGTGTTGTTTAGTGTCTCCTTCAGAGGACGCTGGGACTGAGGAGGTTAATAATAAAGTCTTAGATATACCAAATTACTCATTTTGATTCAAGAACTTCTCGATTATATTAGATTCGAATCTTAATATTTTATCTGGGAATAGCTTCAATCCAAACGATTAATTACGGTGATTCAATCTGATGTGCAAATATCTATCAGCTGGTCGTTATCCACTATTTCGTTTATTTCCTCTTTTCAATTCTATTTCGCTTATTTATCACTACCTCTGACTAAGTCCTCAACTGTTCTTATCTTTATTTAATTTATCTGATTATGCTTCATTAGAGGAGGAAAAAAAACTGAAATTTTGTGCAATTCAAGTCACCAAAAGTCCTCGAGGTTAGAGAAGAGAAAATCTCGAATAGCCCGACGCTTTACAAGTTCAGTACGAGAGGAATCGCCAAAAATGTCATTATAAACCCATCTTTTAGCGGAGCTGATGCACATTAAATCCGCCGAGGACCCAAGTATTTTCGTTGACGTGGTGTAGAAGTAAAGAGATTGTGGTACAGTTCAGATGTCGTCCTCATTACTTGATAGAGGCTCAAAAATTTGAGGACCATCGTTTATATTCATCCTGTTGCCTCTTAGTGTAACTATTAAGCAATCAAATCAAAACCTTCTTTCCTTTCACACAATTATAGCTGTTAGATGATTTCAGTAAAGAAAATAACTTTTCAAAATAGGTGGATGCAAAAAAATAAATGTTATTATGGATATTTACGTGTTAATTTTCAAATTAAATATTTTTTTTTTGGTGCAGACCAAGTGAGGTTATAAAGAGATCCGATTGTTAACTTAATGAGGTTCTACTGTACAACAAATAATCCGATAAGTGATAAGGGTACCAGATAATCTTCACGACATCAAAAATTGCGCTTAATTACTTAATCCATAACGTCGATAATTGACTGCCTGATAATTTCGTAATGTTCTGTTTTTTTCAGACACCATAATACCTAATATTCGTTTTTAAAATATCAATTTTTAATTCTTGCTTTACTAATTATTCTCATTAATTTTTATTTTGAAGTTTTCTTAGGAACGTGGTATAAAACACTTCATTTTTTGCTTTTGCAATTACAGATAAATTTTATAAAACGCAGGGATTTTATAACATTATATCCATACAACGAGGAACGAAAATTGCAACAGCTCTTCTAAATATGTGGTCTTCTTAGAACGCCTTTTTCGTACTAGAACATTCCAACAACTCAAATGGCTTGAAAAATTTATCCACGGAAGCACTTATTCAATGTGTTAAATTTTTGTGGTTGACATTTTGTAATATAAATTCCTGTAATTAGGGAATTTCCCTAAAAATGAGCAAACAATAAAACACTATTCTCATTTAGTTTATTCTAAAATTGCATTTAAATGTGTTCTGACGCGTATGTGTAATAAAGTTCTTTTGATATGTTTAATTTACATTATTAAAATTGTACGGCATAAGAGAACATCAAGATAAAAATTTTTATTTGCCGTAAAATTTACCTGAAAAAAATAATTACCCATAGGTTTGCAAAATGACTGAAATAAATAAAAGCAGAAAATAGTGAAAAATAAAATATATCTAGCAAAGATAAAATCCAAATTTTTATAATTGTTTGAAGGGTGGAGAAAAAAAAAATCGTCTGTTGGAAACAATTTCTTAAAGTTTATAACTTTAAAATTATATGAACTATGCATTATATTGAATAAACCTAAATTCAGATATATAAAAATCTACACATTCATTGCCATTTTTATTGTAAAATTTTATGTATTAACCGTATCAATCCTGATAATTAGAGAGTGTAGTTTTTATATACAACTAAATAAGTCTGATTTATGTACGATTTATTTATTTCTGAGATTAATATATAACGCGGTACGAATTCGTTTAATTTGTATTAATTTTGAGTTTCTTTTATAAGTAGTATGAATCAATCTGATTTGTCTTATTTCTATGTTTGTCGAAACGCAGTTTTCCAATAATGCATTTCTTGGTTTGAATTAATTCTGAGTTTCTTATAACACGGTTTCTGTATAACGCGTTACGAATTAATCGCGTAATAGGAGAACGGACTGTATTATATAACTTGAAAAAATTTTTTTTTTCAGTAGATTTTTAAATCTTTTTTTGTTTTGTAGATTTATATCCAACTCTTTTTGTACACGGTAAATATGTTCCTCAGAAAACCGTGCAAAACAATTCGTGTAAAAAAATACATGCGACATAGGTTAAATTTGGGGATATGTTCCACAACTTTAAAAAATCGTGTAAGATTAAAAAACTCTGAATATTTTCCCCAAAAAACCGTGCCAAAAAGTAATAATGAAATCCATATTACAGATTTATATAACCAAAACTATTCATTTTTATTACAAAGAAAAAAAAAGAAATTAAAATTAGTGTATAGTGAAAATTCAGTTTATAGGTACATACAACACATAAAAATTCAAATTGAAATCAGAAATAAAACTACTAACTAAAAACTATTAATCGCTACTCGATAATATGCGTGCACGTTAAAAATGATATCATCAGTAGATGTGTCAGATATGTCTAGCCCAACTGTCGGCTTTTATTCAAATGAAGAACTTCATGCGTTATTAACGGCCTCTGTTGGTTTTTGTTGTTGTTGCAAAGTCTGTTATTAGCGGGGTTTTTTTTGGTTTCTCAAGTTGCTTGTATAATTCTTGATATCCTGCTGCACAAAACTTAAGATTATACTGAAATTTTAATGCACGCTCTATGTCAAGATCATGAGGAAGAAAATATTCCATACTTGCAGCAAATTTCACGCTCTCGCGAATTAAATCAGCTGTTATTAGCTGAACTTCATATTTGACTTCTTTATTATCTTAAACTGTCATAAATTCGATTAAATCGTCCTCATCCAAAGGACTTTCTAGTATCAATTCTTCAATGTCAGCCGTTTGCACGTTGTAAAAACCTTCACCACCATTTGGATTTGATAGAGTTATAATTTCATAACACACAGCTGATTTTTGTACTACGAAACTTCCACTTCTGACGCATGCTGGTCAAATGTTTTTCTAACAAGTATTTATGGTCGATTGGCAAAAGAAGCATGTGTAATAAAATCCATAATCGTAAATTTTCTCCATGCTTGCACAACAGTCAAATTTCTTACTTCCACTGAGTCTAAAATATATTTAAACGTCACATGTATCACTGACACATGTATGGGCATAAGCCGTTCGTCTTCTGATTACACTGTAAAAATTAGAATTAAAAATAATTTAGGGGGGGGGGAATTCGTTCTAGAACAAAAAATTCGTGTAAAAAATATTTTGGGGAACGGTGTTATTTCAAAATCGTGTAAAAACTGACCGTGTAAAAAAGAGTTGTGTGTATTTCACTTGTAGAGTCAAACTTCCATTTGAGACAGATTTCTCATCTCTCGGATCTCTTGCTTTATCAAAATGGATAATAATGTAGGAATATATGAAATGTTGAAAAATTAAATTGAAAAACATTTGATGTAATAAAAGTGTGGTGCATAAATATTTGTGCTTTTTTCAACACAACGAATAATATGTAAGTAATTATTGATATCAAAAGTAATTAGTACGCATAAATATGTTTTGGATTTGAGAAAGTTAAGCAATTATTTTTATTATAGATAAGTCAGTACAGAAACTCTTGCTGGTTATCTTACATTAAAATATTGTGGCTGTCTTCAGCTAAAATCAAGGAACCCAATCGTAATTTGGAACACATTTCCAGATTGAAATTGTTGGAATTTTCATGAAAATTTGTGATGTTGTAATGTGTACATCTATTTATGATGTAGTATTCTATAAATATAGGAAGATTTTAAAAAAAGCGCAATTTTTTATTTGTTTTGCCTGTGTAGAGATCGTAACTTATTTGTCATTGCATTACAAGAAACGAAGGTATGGAAAAATTTCCCACGAGAAAAAAAAATGATTGATCCATACAGAAATGGATAATATTATAAAGCGCACTGCTCTCTAAAAGGTTGCGAAGTCAGAATGTAAAATTAATGTTCGAGAATTTTATTATCGGAAAAAGGATCCAATTTCCGATACTATTCTTTAACTTTGCGCAAAGACAGCCTTAGCTTAAACTCAGTGATCATATGTAATGAAGTGAATGGAAGTGTTCATATGTTGCGAAGTGAATGGAAAATCTAATAAGAAAAAATCGAGAAAAAAATTCATTTATATTATTAAGTCTAAAATAGTAATAAAAATTATTCTCTTTAATCAAAGTAGTAAGAAACATGTGAAATTGACTTAGCTAATTTCATTTTAACATGTGCTAACCTTTTTTTCTCCTTTTTGCTGTTAAGTTCTCAAAAAAGTAGATTTATTAAAAATGAATATTAATTAGCGTGAAATAAGCGTACTTCTGAACCCCAAGGCTCAATAGAAGCAATTACTATTGGCGAAAAAAAACCTTCTTCAAATTTCTAATGAATTTTTATTTTTACTTAGCAAAGCATTCTTGAGTCCAAAAACGTTGCCAACGTTAACAGACAAAAAGAATAAAAACAAACGATTCTGGATACAAATCAATTATTAAATTAAATATTATGAATAACAGCAAACGATATATTATTAAAGTAGATATTAATATTCGGTTCGGATATTAAAATAAAAGCAGATGGTAAAAATATTAAATTAAATGTATCTTTAGAATGTAAATATAATCTTAATGACAAATTAAATGTAATTATTATATTCAAAATGTATTATAATGTCAATCTTTCGAACCTAAAACCATTGTTTCATTCTCACGCATTTTTATTAACGCCATTTTCTCAAAACAACATGTTAATAAAAACATTTTTTATGATTCAAATTTATGGATATATTTTACAGACAACAAATAAATGTTTGAAAACTTAATTAATCTAAAATTGTTTGACATTTAAAGGAATTTTCAATTTTTTATGAATTATCGAAAATTGGTAATAGAATTTTCTATTTTAATATGTACTTACCACTCTGAAAAATGTCAAAATATGTACTAAACCGAATATTTGTGAGTCACTCTACAAAGAATAATATAGTATAAATGTACAATTTTCGTAAGATTATCTTAAAATGTTTTTAAGAAAAGAAATGAGAAAAAATCACATTTTAAGACGACGAGTTTTTAATATATTTTTCTTACAGTAGTGTTAATACACTTTAAATTATATCTCAAGAAATATTTAGAATATTTTCAAAATCTAAATTTATTTTGAATTTTTCTCAGAAACCCGAATTTCTTTTAAGGTTTAAGGGTCGTAAGACCCCTTAAATAATGTAAACTCAAATTTGAAACGCATTTTAAAGTGGAAAAACATAATACAGATATTAACATATCAACTGGCGTGATTATAATTTACATACTCAACTATCAAATTGTCTCCTTAAAATTTAGAGATATTCAATAGGAACCCAACTGTTCACATAAATGTGGAGTCAGAAATCCATTTAGCATTACAATATGGTAGGCAATGTTTAATTCATAAGAAAATTGTCTGTTGGGAACAGAAATAGGAATGATGTTAAAATGTGTTTCTCTCTGTTCACTAGAATAGTCATATATTGATACTGAGAAATTTTTCCATTCAAGAAAATTATTCTAAAAGTAAGGAGTTGGTGAAAGTTAGGAGTCTCTGTCTCTCTCACACAAAAAGTAAGGAGTTGCAGTTTATTCTTTAATATTAAGAAAACACAGCCTCAAATTGTTTTTCTTGTGTTATTGTGCTAAATCCTTTCATTCTTCTTTAAAAAACCCCGTGAACAGTGAAATATTTTTCTACTTCACCAGTTTTATCAGTAAAGTATTTCACGCATAATTTAAAGTTCGGTCATATTTCTTTACCTTTTTCTATCATCGTTTACTTGTATTTACTCCTCTCTTTCGCCTTCCTTTATTCTTCCTTCGAAACTTGGTAGACCCTATCGACTGAGGACTATTCAGGTATTAAAGAGCAGTTAGCAGACAACTGAAAAATTCCTTGAGCCGAAACGGAGAGATTCTTTCGACAGCGTCACAGTCTGAAACACCCCCGAATCAAAGAACGAAATCTCCTTCCATCCATCAACTTCACTTTACTCCTGCACATCTTCTCCCCTCCATCGGGATCTATTTGGAGGATGAGGAGGAGGAATCGAAGAAAAGATCTGTGTTTCGGAGGGGATTGAGGGTTGTCTCTTTTAATGTGTATTTACTTGCAGAAAAGAAAAGGCGTGGAAAAGTAAATGGTTAGTTTTTCTCTTAAAGGGGATGTCCAGTGTAAAAAAGGTGGGGAGTAGGTGTTGAGTTTTCGAGATAGTATGATCTCTAAGGTAGGAGACAAGTCTTCTCCTCCCTATTTTGTTTTTGGATTGGATCATTTGAAATAGTAATTTTGAAAAAAAAAAGTTTTGTTTGGCATTTTGTTTTATCACATTTGTTTGTTTTATCACACGCATAAGAATTCGAACGATTCTCCTTTTCTCCCAACCAAAAATATGCATGAAAAAAATTACATTGTTCAACTTTTAAGTTTAAATAATAAAAATAAATAAATTTGAATTCTAATTTATTTAACTTTTTATAAAAAAATTCTTTTTTAAATTAAAATGAAATATTCATGAGACCACCTTTGCTATTGCAGTTCAAGCATTCATCCATAGGTAAAAATATTTTTTATCTTAAAACTTAGGTAAAATAACTTCCTTTATATTAAACGTAGTTGAATAAAAAAGTAAAATACACTATTATGTTGTACTTAAAATGAACATACTTGCGAAGAAGTAGAAACACCTAATTATACCACGAGGATGGCTCAAAAAGTACTTGTATTTGAAGACAGAGAACATCATTAAGGTAAATTGTTGTTACCATTGGTTGCTGCCATCTGTTGAACGAAGCCGAAATAAATTTGACATTAATTCATATGTTGGTTTTGATTTGGTAATTATTTGCTGGCAAATCAAAATTTGATTGCTGTCGCGTCCAGTTGTCAATGTAATTTTGCGTCGTTCGTTACCATCGATGATAAATGGATTCCTCCTTTTACACCAGAAACCAAGTAACAATCAAAACAATGGATTGCTTCCGGTGAATCTTCTTCAAAGAAGGCGAGGATGGTCTCTTCGGCTGGAAAAATTACCACGAAGAATTTTCGAGATGTAAATGGTGTCATGAGTAACTGTCTTGCGAGTCATGAAGCTTACTAAAAAGCTTACTATTAGGATGAATGGGGCAAGAACTTGGAATTTGAATATGTATTGTTACGCAAAATGTTTCATCTCTGAGCTTCTACGGGAGTGAAAAGCAAGTCCGGCTTGGAGGATAACGATAAATATCCCTTTATTCGTAAATTTTCAGGATGACACACAGATAGCACAGCTTGGACAGTAATAGTACAACAAATACACAGCACTTGCACAGTTTAGTGACACAGAAGCAAGACAAAATGCACTTTTACAGGCAGTCACAATTATTTCAGCAACGTTAGCTCACCAGCTTATTACTCCTTACTGCGAACAGCCTCCGCAGTTATATTCCGCATTTCCAGGGCAGGATCCGACAATTTCCGGCAGATACACTCGGCTTCTCCGCAAATTCACCTGGCGCGCTCCATTTCAAGGGCCGACAGCTTTCAGTCGATTCTCCCAATCGATCTGCTCAACAGAGACTCCAAAGACAGACTCTGACAGTTCCGCTAGATTCTTCTGCTGATTCACTCGGCCACACTATCCTTCGCAGATCCGCTCAATCGATTCCCCAATCTGTCTCCAAAGCAGACTCCACAAACAAACTGATTCTTCCTCATTGACTGTAGCTCTTGGCGAATAAAAATCTTGGCATATTTATACAAAGCGTGATGTCACATGGGAAAATTCATTAAACTCCCATAACTTTGATTTTTCGCTTAGGTTCCAGCACTTTCGAGTACTTTCCATTTGTTACCAAAGTCACTAAGCTTCTTGCCAAGTCGACAAATGATCGCCAAATCAGTCGCCAAGGTGAAAGGATCATTGCTTGAACTTTCTTTTGTCAACTGGTGACATCTCTGAAAATCTATCTTTTCAAAGAGAAGCGCTGCAGGGAAGCATCAACTTATGTTCGTAATAGTATGTTCCGCGTTAGGCATCAGTGACGTATATACCGAACTCCTGTAAATCTTAAAACTGTAGGAGCGAATAATGAAAGACCTTGCATTTTGTTTGTGTCAAACTTTGGCAGTTGTGGTTTGGCAATTTAGATACAGGAAAGGAATCATTCCTACATCTCAAATCATTATGTGAAATAATATGACCTTGCCATTTTTTTAACTTCATCTTAATCCTAAAAGTTTCAAATTACTTCGTGAAGGAGTTAGAGAAGTAAAGCACCATCTCGGAAATAATCTTCTTTACTTAGTCATTGTATAATATTATAAGATTTGTCTGTTTCATGAATTGATATGGAGCTAAATGACTCTTGGAACCGGAGTAAGGACTGATACTGATGACGATGCTATGTTTATTATTTTTATCAGCGTCGCGCCAGAACGGTATAAGATGACGACGAGCTTCGAAATTTTAATGCACATTCATATCATGAGGATGAAAATAAGCGTGGTAAAATCCTAGAACATAGGTGGCAAGATTTTTAAACTTGAAGTTGTTTCAACAGGAAACAAAATGGTGTATTGTTGGATCGACAATTTCGTGAGCATTGTAATCACAAAGAAAAAATGGATTGCATAAAAACATTAAAAATCACTAATAAAAAAACGAGGGAAAGTCATTGACCTTTTTCTGAAAGAACGTCTGTATCTATTGATAGGTAAACGGTGACGATTTCGCGAAAGAACGTTCGAATTCACAGAATGTTTTCTTACGTCGCCACATATATTCGGCTGGATAATGATTCTATCTGTTATTTTATACAAATTCTTCGAATTCGATAAAATTAATTTTATTTTACTTAAATACTTCCTTGCTTACCGAGAACAATATACAAGGAAGCAAATGTTCTTTACGTTCATTGATGCCGAAAACATATCATTATGTCAACATAATTTTCAGTGGAACAATGGTTGAAAAATATGTTTTCGTGAAATTGAGAACCACTTCAAATTTCAAATATTTTTTAAATTTAAGCCATTTAGTAATAAAATATAGGTATGTTTTATTGAAATTTTACTGATTACTTAAAGAACAGTTGTTATTTTCTTGGTATTTTTAAATACATTATGTCTGAATTTAATAGTATTTTATCCCATGGGTTATTTTGTCGTTGAATTACCGAGGAAAAGAATGTAAATGATTTGAATAATAACTCGAGATTTATTGTGATAAAATTTAATGCAGCAAGTTTTGAAATTATTGAGGGCAGATCTCGTGAGTTTTTCGAATAGTAAAAAATAAAGATTCTTGATTCTGGAGAAGTTTTAATATTTCATTTTAAAAGTATCGAGAAATTTTTATTTAAGAAACTAGGAAAAAATAAACCATGTCAATAAATTTCGAAATTTCAGTTTACAAAATCTAATATTTATATAACAATTTATTGAAAGTTGGGCTGTGATTAGACACTTTTCCAGTTCATGTTTTAAAGTCAAAAAAATCCGTGTAATTATACATTGGGATTTAATTATTAAAAATTGCAATCGGAATTTTGTTGTCCTGTGAAAGAGAAAAATTCTAGAGAAGAGTTTTCACATGATTTTCTTTTACACCTCCTTTTTTTTTTGATTTTTTCTAAAACTAAACTCTTTATAATCTTTAATATTTTTGGAAAAAAAATCTTTGAAATTTTTCAATTTTTAAACTTATAATTTTTTTTTCTTTTTCATAATAGCCTTCATAATTACATATACATCGATATGAAACTCTATGTTCTATGTTACTGAACAAAAGAATTTTATTGCATTTCAAAATCCTTCTTACAATCTAAAAATAAATAGTCAAAATAATAATAAATTTTTTATAATTTCCTTCTCCCTTGTTCCTTCTTTCATCCTTTTTTATTAATAGTTTCTTATCTTAAATAATTGAAGCTAATAGAACATTTAAGCTGTTCAATACACTTGGGTCATATCAGTTCTACGAAATATTTCTTACTCTCTGCGGAGTTCCGTTTAAATGCGGAGTTACAACGCTTATCCGCAAGGTCTGACAACGTTGTGAGTAGTTTCCGGATGAAAAAATTGTGGTTTAATCTTTTTTTTTTATATATATATACTAACATTTTCAATTTAGTTTAATCAGAACCATTGGACTTTCTCGTCTCAAGAGAGGATGAAAAAGAGGCAAACCGCAATTGATAGGAGACTTTGAAACCTCAAAAGTAAAAAAAGGGGTTTTGTTGCTCGAATAAAATTCAGGAAGGGGAAATACCATACATTCAACAAATCAGGATCTTAAACCTATTGTTACAAAGCTATATATAAGAAGACTTTCATAAGTTTTAAATTAACCTTAAAAACATGAAAAAAAAAATTGCAAAAATGTGTTTGTTAAGAAAATAAAATGTTGAGATACAGTTTTATAGCAATCGTAAAGGGATCCTCCTATTATAAAATAAATATTATTTCGAAATCATTAAATGAAAGAGAAATTTTCTATATTTAGAAAATTTCAGACGTTATATGTTACTTCTGAAATAAAATCGAGCTACAAAATTGAATTATTTATTGAGGGCTTATTCATAAAAGAAAAATGATGGATTAAGCAAAATATGTTATGATGATTCAATAAATACTACCTATTTTCTCTATTATATATTTTTTTTTGTCATTCTTTTAATCCCCACTTAAAAGGTATATACTGTATAAAATATATCAATGTTAAACATATTGATACAATGATATAATTTAATAAAAATATAAAATTTTAAATAAGTGAAATAAACTTCAATGATTAGTCAGTTTTACATTATATAGGTGCATTTTCGAAAATGGCATTTTTACGATTTTTTTACAACGTTCTAGAATTGCATTAATTTTAGCGCCAAACTTATTGATTCAAATTCGTATTTAAAAAGAATTTTTTGATGTTAATCAAAAGATATTCACCTTATGTGTGAGAAATAAGACCCAAACTTAGAACACGTTTTTAGATGAAAAGTTGCTCCAATATTAGAATAAGTTCGGTGGCTTTAACACATTTCATTTTATATTAAATTCTAAAAGTACTTTATAAAGGAGCCACGTTTTCCAGACCGAGTAATATAATTTTTTTATACCAATTGAAAATATTACAATTTATAATTATTTTATTAATTTTGAAACTTCCACACCATGCCAACGTGAGGGCATTGAACCTCGACAAATTAAACATGCATCACTTAAAACCCATTAAACAATGGGTCTTAAGTTGTATCAGGACTCGAACCGCAACTCGACAAATAAACTTATAACACATTTTAATGATATATATATTTCAAAAAAGTTTAAGTGTTTTTAAAAATTTAATATATACATATGATTTCTTTTGTTGGTCTTTTCATAAATGCTATTGTAATGAATTTGATTTTGCTTTATCTTCGTTTTTGCAACAGTTTCTTAAATGATATACTTTGCTCGGATAGTTTAGTCAGTTTTACAGTTTATCGTTACCTTTACCTTTTTTTTGATAATTTTGTTGATTGCCAATTTATTTTTTCGTTTATTTGCTACTGAAATTTTTGTGTACTTAAGAATGTTTTCCTTTTTTTTTTTTTTTTTTTATAAATTTCAAATATTTATTTACATTCAATTTTCTTTGTTCACAAGTTGTTTTAATTTATTTTTATGAATTAGTACACACACTTAAGTTCATTTTCAATTAAGGTTCTTTCTTCTTGTTACATAATCTTACACATGGAAGGAGCAACATACGCAGACATTTAAAAAAGTGCAGAGTGACGTGGATTATACATTATTATGACTATACAATATAATTGAAGCAAAGCAAAAGAAGATAATTGATGGACAAATCTTGAGGCTTGGGAAACTAAGTGACTTCGCGCGATTCGAGAGGGAAAGTAGAAGTAGTTTTAACGTGAGAGTTTGTATCGGCGTCAAAAATAGCAAAATTAAATGAGCAATAAATCGAATTTATCACACACACATAATATGTGTATTAACATGAAACGTATATATGATAATGTATATAACTTGTAATATATAAATCTTTTTTTTTGTGTGTCAGCATTATTTTTAAGTAGAAACGATTTAATCTATTCGATGGTAAAGGAAGACATATCTGTGATATTTAATACAGATATTAATTTTAAAACGTTTTAGATACTATTGTTACAAATTTTTTTTCAATATATGCGAGTGAAAATCAGTATAATATGGAAGATACCGACAAATGTCTCTTTATTCGCATATCCTCAGGACAGATTAGTGACACAGATACAGCAAAGTAATGACAACTATATCAGCATCGTTCAGCCCTCCCGTTTACTAATTCAAATTGTTGACAAATTTCCGACATGCTGCTTCTCCGCAAATTCACCCGGCACGCTATCGGCTGTTCCTGGGCAAATCTAATGCCAAACGCTTCCATTCGACTTCAAGATCGATCTTCAAAATCAGACTCCAATGACAGACTGACTGAGGCTCTCGGCGTATTCATATCTATTTCGGCTACGTGTGACGTCATACGGAAAATTCTCGAAAAGTTCTTAACCTTCTTCCCAGTCGATATTTCGCCAAAATTCCTACACTTTCTGGAATCTTCTATTTTTCGTTGAAACCACCAAGTTTCTCGCTATGTCCCCAAAATGATCATAAAATCTGTCATCAATGTTAAGGGGTCATTGCTTAAACTTTCCTTGGCTAATCAATGATGTCTCTGTAAATGTCTCTTTTCCTTCATGTCTTCTGTGAATGTCTCTTTTCTTCCGCTTTAGGGAAGCGTCATATCATGTTAGTGACACTATTATTAGGAAAAATATTATTATTTAAAACTATATATAAACACTTAGTCAAAAAATTTGCACCTAGATGGAATTGTCAGATTGAAATGATATTTGAAAGTAAGTTAGTGCCAACAACTAGAAATTGTTAAAAACTGAGTGTAGTAACGAAAAAAATTATTGGTTAAAATACAGTATCATTGCAACTCTCAGTAAAATTCTGGGCCACCATTATTTCTAATGCATTCTGTCACTCATCGTGGCATGGAGTCTTAGATGCTCTTAACGCTGTTTTGATTCGAGTCAACCCACGCAGATTGAACTTTCGCATGTAGATCTTGAAAATTTTGTTCTAGTGGCGGAGTCTTAACAAGACGGTCAAAAACATTCCTTAAGTTTTCTGTGTTTCTTGGCATAGTATCTACGGCTACGAGGCAAGTTCTTGAGATGGCACTGGGTATGAACGCGAGAGTTATTGTTGTTATCTGTTGATTAATCACAGACATCATTATGGACGCATTCGTCTAGTATACTTTTGTTTGTGCGCATTTAAAATGCCTCACACTATTGAAAATGCCGCTGATTGTGAAATACGTGCTATGATCCGTTTTCTGCATGCAAAAAGCGAGAAAGTGCCCCAATTCACCTGCAGGTTAATGAAGTCTGTGCATATGTGACTCATGTGACACCGAATACAAAACATCGTTCCATAGGAGGGAGGAATTGAACATCACCCAAAAAATGAAGCTCAAGCAAACATTTTCAGTTCTCAAAATCAGGTGCACTGTGTTTTGGGACAGGCAGAGATGTTTCATGTGGATATTTTTGTCTCGAGGTGGCATAATAAATTCCTAGACCTATTGTGACTACTTGCGCCATGACGATAATGATGATATCAAAACGGTCGAAGTGCGGTGGGTAGCCTATTAGGCGACAGATTTCAATAAGGAGTGAATCCAGAAGTTGGTTGTACGATAAGATACATGTCTTAATAGTTGAAGTAGGTATGTTGAATACACAGATAAAATAATAGAAAATTCAGATAAAATAATAATTATTCTGATAAAATAATAATTATTCTGATAAAATAATAATTATTCTGATAAAATAATAATTATTCTGATAAAATAATAGAAAATCTGTTCATGTTTTTTTTAAGTATCGAAACGGTACTTAAAAACACATTAATATTATCCTAGACTAAGTTAGATTCAAATTTGATCAAAATGCTATTAATTTAGCAAAGTTATTTTTTTTAGAAAATTTCCAGGTGTTATCTGGAGTTGCACGTGAAAACGAAATCGTTTGAATTGACACTGTAGACTCATTTTCGTGTGTTCACCCCTTTGTTACAGTCCCTTAGGTCAGGGGTCTCCAAACTTTCCAGCCTTAGGGCCATATTGATTACTCCAGTAAATTCCAAGGGCCAAAACCATATTATCATTCATTGTTGCCGGTGGTAAAAAGTTGAATCAGTCCACTAGTGGTGTAAAATATGATTACTTTTTTGCCAGATGCCTCTAGCGACGGGAACGCTTTAATTTTATGCCTCTAGCGACGGGGACGATACTCATTTAATTTCTGCCAGATGCCTCTAGCGACGGGGAAGCTGATGTATTTTCCGTATCGTATGGGTATCCGTTATAATGGGGTACCCGCATCGTATCGCCATAGTAATCATTGATTACAAAAGTAATGAAATACACAAGTAATCATTGATTACTTTTTTCTTCAGTAATCGTTACTTCGGTTCCTAACGAGTAACGAGTACTCAAGTAACGAATGAGTATTTTTTTTACATGAAAAAAAAAGTCCGAAAAAGTACGCCACGTTTAAAAAAGGCTGCAAATCGGACTAAAGTCCGCAAAACGGCAACACTGCATATTATTAATTTTCCTGTCATTATCTGTAATTTCTAGATTAGTCGTAGAGTACGAGCGAGCCATGAGGAGTAACGTGACAGGACATCTGGTGGACACAAGCGGAAATAGGTAGTACCTTCTATCGCTAACAGATGGCGCTAATAGCACTTACAGAATAATCTCGTTGGTTCGAGAAAGTTCTGGTGTCTTCCACTCACTTCTAGATGGCATAAGAAGGAATATATAAGAAGGCTAGTGGCGCAACCACAAGTCAGTTCCTATGACACTGCTGTGAAATAAAATAGTGCGTACCTCCTTAAAACGTGTTTGTGCGTGTTTAAGTTTAAGACATCTTTGTAACAATATTTTGATTTGAATTGTTGCTTTTGTGTGTGATTTAGTAGAATGGAAAAGAAGCGAAAAATTGATAGTGAATGCAGAAAATTCAAAGATCAGTGGAACATTCAGTATTTCGTAATTGAGTCCAGTAACAAGGCGCTATGTTTGATTTGCAATGAAAGCATAGCCGTTCTCAAAGAATATAACATTAAACGTCATTATGAAGCAAAACATTTTCAAAATTACTCAAAATATACAGGAAGTTTGCGGACAGAAAAATTCGAAGCTATGAAGCTCGGATTGAAATCGCAGCAATCTTTATTTACAAAACTCAAAACTGAACAAGAGGCTGCAACTCATGCCAGCTTTCGTGTGGCTCTTGAAATTGCAAAACGTGGAAAACCACTCACCGATGGAGAAATGGTCAAAGAATGCATAATCGCAGTAGCCGAAGAAATGTGCCCTGAAAAGGTAAATTTATTAAAAACTGTCAGTATGTCAGCAAACACTGTGGCTCGAAGGGTAGAAGACATCGCTGAAAATATATCCTCTCAACTGTTCAACAAAAATGGACATGTTGAGTGGTTTTCTTTGGCCTTGGATGAGTCAACGGATGTGTCAGATACTGCTCAGGTGTTGATTTATATTCGAGGAGTAGATAAAAGCTATGAAGTGCATGAAGAACTTCTTGATATATATAGTATTCATGGCACAACTACTGGTTCAGATATTTTTAAAGGAGTTGAAATGGCCATTAACCAAAAGAACCTTCGATGGAAAAACTTGAAATGTGTTACAACTGATGGAGGCAAAAACATGAGTGGGAAAGATAAAGGAGTGGTCGCTCTTGTGTCAAAGGCTGTAGAAAATGACGGTGGTTCAAAACCAATAGTCTTACATTGTATCATTCATCAACAGTCTTTGTGCGGAAAATGTTTGGATATGTCTGAAGTTCTGAAACCAGTCATATCAACTGTTAATTTTATCAGATCTTTTGGGCTGAATCACCGACAATTCGTGCAATTTATTGAAGAGATTGGAGAAAATGACTTACCTTATCATACTGCCGTACGTTGGCTTAGTTGTGGGAAAGTCCTTCAGCGCTTTTTTGAACTTCGAGCAGTGATCGAAATTTTTTTGAATGAAAAGCATCGCCCTCTTACTGAATTGCAAAACAACGCATGGCTGTGGAAGTTAGCATTCTATGTTGATTTGACAAAACATGTGAACGAACTGAATTTGAGATTGCAAGGAGAAAACCAGCATCTTCCTGATTTATACACTAATATCAAATCATTCCGGAAGAAATTGATACTGTTTCAATCACAACTACGAAGTAAATGTTTTTCACATTTTAAAACATGTGAAATATTCAGCCACACCACTGAGACCAAGTTTCCTATCGATTTTGCAATCGAAACTTTGAGTGCTTTGAAAATAAATTTTGATACTCGTTTCTCGGACTTTGATGCCATTGCGAATCAAATTAAGATTTTTCAGAATCCTTTTGATACTGACATTGAAACCCTAGCCCCGGAACTTCAAATGGAAATGATTGATCTACAGTGCAGTGATATAATTAAGAACAAATATCAAAACTTATCTTTGTTGGAATTTTATAAGTGTCTTCCACTGACACAATTTGATAATTTGCATAAATTTGCTCGTGGGCTGTTTTCTGTTTTTGGTACTACTTATTTGTGTGAGAAGACCTTTTCCAAAATGAAGTACACAAAAAATGTTTACAGATCTAAATTAACTGATGAGCATCTTAAATCTCTTTTAATAATTGGTACAAGTAAAATTAGTCCACAACTACAAACTATTGTCAGTGGAAAATCTCAATTACATAAATCTCATTAGTATTTCATATGTCATTATGCTTGTTATAAGTTATTTTTTCATTTAAAATGTATAAAATGTTAGTTGGATTCATTTCAATAATTTGTTAGTTAGTATATAGTAACCTACAACAATGTTATGAGTAGTTAGCCCATGACCATATCAATGTAGATGTCATATTAATAATTATTCAACATAAAAATAGATTACTTCAGTAAACTAAATTTAATTTGCTATAAAAAATAAATATGTTCTCTAGAAGGAGTTTTCTTTCAAGTATGCTAGCTCTCCGCGGGCCGGACAAAATCTGTCCGCGGGCCGGATGTGGCCCTCGGGCCGTAGTTTGGAGACCCCTGCCTTAGGTAATCAGCTTAAAAGGTTCTATTGGAAATGCACTGATATGCGTGCTATTTTTAAAGCTTAGGTCATAAACAAAACAAACGCTTAGAACAATTAGGAAGTGTGAGTTGAATTACATGAGATTATGCAAAATATGTACGTGCATTGTATTAATATATTAAAAAAGCATAATTTTATAGTATAGTGGAATGCAATAAAATGTGATGGAACCGTACATTTATACTTAAGGATATTTGCATAAAAATATAAGGAAAACATTTTTAAATCAAGCTCTTATCTCAAAATATATTACAAAGTATAAAAGTAATTTTTTTAAAAGTAAAATAATATATTTTATAAAAGCTTGATATATGTTTGAGTTATGTAGATAATTACCGGTAAGTTAAGTACCATAGCTACTTACCTATATATAAAACCAAAAGAAGCGTTTATAAATTGTATATAATTTTGCATTCAAAAGTGTTTTTATACCTTTTATTCCATTATTAAATAAATGCTTGATTTAAAAATGTTTTTTACTTATATTTGTTTAATTGTTTTTAATCTAGAAATTTAAGACTAAAAACAAATTTCGTTATCTATACATGAGTGAGAAATTTGAGATCAGTTGGACTTTGTAAGAGCTAGCTCCCCCCCATCCCTTATAGTCTTCATTCCTGCAGCAAACCGTAGCATACTATACTCCATAACAAAAAAAAAAAACGACACATCAAGAAGGAGTTGCCTGATTGTAATGAAATTTACTATGCAAAGACATTTGAACCGAACATGCAAATAATTAAAATTTGGTGTCCATTGAATGAATTCCGGGATCTACAATGTATCGGAACCTGCGCACTCAGCAGGTGTATATATTAGGAAGCAATTCTCAATCTGATGGTCAAATTTTCTGATGCATTGCATTTTAGGATACCTTTCAACGACCGAAAAAATGTCTCGTCGTAGGATTCGAGCTCATTACGAGCAACTGTTAGAGCTTGAAAGAGGTCGTATCATCGGATTGAAAGAGGCAGGTTGGGCAAATTGGAGAATCGCTCGTCATATGGGTGGAAGCGATGCGGCGTTTAGAAGATGCTGGCAAGATTGGGTGGACAATGGCAGATATCAGCGTCATGATGGTAGCGGTCGACCTAGGGCTACAGCAGATTCGGGAGGACAGAGTGATTGTCAGATCAGCTGTGACAGCGCTTGATTCATCGTTATCAACCATCAGACGTGCGACCCACACACGAGTGTCCACCCTGACCATTCACAGACGGCTGATAGAGCGAAATCTATGCTCATACCGACCGATACGCCACCTGCCACTCACGCCTGCACACTGTTGAGCAAGATTATAGTGGTGCTTGGCTTGATCAGGTTGGAATGATGCTGACTGGGTGCGTATAGTGTTTAGCGACGAATCCCATTTCCAACTGCGTCCTGACCATAATCGAATACGTGTCTGGAGACGTCCAGGGCAGCGTGTCGATCCTGCTTTCTGTATTACATGCCACACAGGCCCTCAACCAGCAGTTATGATCTGGGGTGCCATTTCCTTGATAGCCGGACACCTTTGGTCGTCTTTAGAGGCACTCTTACAGTACAGCGTTTAGTGAAGACATTCTGAGACCTGTTTTGCTACCGTTCCTTTTGCAGTACCCTTGCCTTATTTTTCAGCTAAATAATGCAAGACCTCATACGGCACGTGTTGCTATGAACTGTCGTACAGCTTGTCAAACACTTCCTTGACCACCTAGATCTCTTTCCAATCGAGCATGTCTGGGATATCATGGGAAGGCGACTGTATCTACCAGGGAATGTTGATGACCAAGCCCGACAATTGGAGCAAATTTGGCAAGAAATATCGCAGGAGACCATCAGGGATCTTTATCACTCTATGCCACGTCGTGTGGCAGCTGGCTAGAGGTGGGTCAACACCTTATTGAGCTCGTTACTTTGTAACTTTGAAATTAATCTTTCAATTTTTCTGAAATTTTAATCATTTTTTATTCTGTACATAATATTCCTATCCACTGATTTTTGTCTCCATCGGACAAGTCCTTCTTGATGCGTATTTGTTTATAGAGTGTATTTTCATTGGAGTTATTACACATATGCAAAATATGAGTTCGACAGGAAAAGGAGTTACAATTCGAGTACAATTTTTGAGCTGGAAAGATACATATTAACATAGCAAGTGAAATATATGCTTGCAACTATCATACAGGGAAAAATAATGGTTATTAAGTTTTTCCTAAAACAGAAATACAAAATTAATTGCTTAAAATTTTCTCCAAGTCTTTACACTGTGAAAAGCTAACCTAACTTTTTGATTCTCCGAAGTTAGGTTTCGTTTCTCACAATGATACGATGTTTCATTAATATAAAATGAACTGTAATAAAATCTGAAAGAGGTGAAAAGATAAATTAAAATTTAAAACATTCTATTAATCCCTCAGAGCCATATTTTTGCATTTCATATACTTTTATTGAACTTGAAAATAAAATACACGCAAAGGCAAATCAAATTTAGAAACCACCGTCATATTACTTCTGCCTTGCTATTGAATCATTCTAGATTAAACACGATTGTTTCAACGTGGAATGTTACTGTATTTTAGATTTCCTCCTTTTTCTGGATTTAAATAATCAGAACTAAAATTTTAACATAAAATATCTAGAATGGGGGATAGATAAAACGAATCTTCAAGAACCAAAAAAAGTTCCCTCAATTTAAAGTGTTGAAGCTCGTTCAAGGAAACCTCAAGATCTCAGTAAACAGATCAGGAGCAAGATCTGCTTCGAAGCAATTTTAAAAGCTCTATAAATATTCATAGGCGTGAGGATGAAATTTAGAAAGAAAGTCTGAACAATAAGAAGCAGAACCATGCACTTTGAAAAATTTGCATAATTTAAGGTGGAAGTAGATTTGCATTTTCAAATACATTGTCGAGAAAATGAGTTAAGGTTTTAGAATGATAATCTCTCTTCAAACCTCAGAGATAGGGAAGCAAAATAAACACTGAGCACATTTTTGAATTTAGTTTACATAGTGTAAATGTTTGCAAAATGTCTTTACAGCGATATTTTCTTAAATTGTCTTTATCTTTATGGAAATGATTTTTTGTAAGATTTTGTCTCGCAGAAAGAGACAGTTTTTAGAAATGAAAAATATTGTATGTACTCTTTTCAATATTTATTGTACATTTATGATTTACATTGAGAAATATCTCGTTGTAAAATATTTTATCAATGCTTCATAACATAATTAAAAACAACATAAATTTTTATTAGAATTAAAGCGAAGATTGCTCTTATGTTGAGAACAAGATTTTATCTATAATGAATGTATGTTTTAGAAAAATGAAAGAGTAAATTAATAATTTCTGTTTTGTTTAAGTATAAATATTGTAATATAATAGTGTTACATAATATTATTCTTAAAAAAATGTGACTTTATTAATTTTTTTTGTTTTTAATTGACAGCGAATGTTTTTATACAGAATTATGGAAATGCACATGGAAATCAATTTGTTTTTAATTGCAGTTCTGATAAATTCATTGATGTTATATGTACTAATCCCTTCAGTAGACAAGTTCATTAATTAAGATCTATAGCTTTCCAGTTGAGACTACGTTAAGAGATGCTGGTAAAAGATTTGTTGCGTTTTAAGATTGCTATAGAGATTTAGTATTTTAACAGTGTTTTGACTTCAATATAAATAAAATTTCTATATTAACGACGAAACATTTTATTCACCAACTTTCGCTTTTCACAAGAAAAAACGCAGGATTCTATCCATATAAAAATTAAAACTTGCCGATCTGGCGAAGTAAAAAAAAAAGTCACAGAAAATTACAATTCGCAAATATGATTTTAACAATCATTTGCAAAGTAATATTTACAATTATTAAAATATTTGAATTAACGTTATCTAATACTTACATTTTAATCCGTTATATATTCAATACAACATTCCTAAGAGGCTGCGTCTCCCTACCATTCAGGAACCGTAGTAGCATGGTGGTTGAGTGGTTAATTTATTATTGGAAAAGGTTGCACATCCATGTTCGATTCTTCCAGAGACTATTATGTAGAATGAAGTGGTTTCTGCATAATAACAATTGAAATTCTTTTGCATAAAAATGTGTAATTTGGGGGGGAAGCACGACCATATGTCAATTGTTGTTTTAGTCATTTGATTATAATTCACAATTTCTAAGAATTCAAACTTAAGTACAATGTTAATAAAATTAAATAATCTTAATGCTGCTTTATAAGAAGACTTTAAATAGCGAGGAGAAGAAAATAATTTCTTTCTTACTATCAAAAAACAGGAACATTGTTTATTTCTGAGTATGGAAAGTCTCGTCACAAAATATTATGAAAGAGATACAACGATATCATTTGGAAGCATTGCAAATCTTTCCTAACCCCTTTTAGAAAATGAAAAGTTATAAGTTTAAGAATTGACAAATTAAAAATCGTCACATGGAATTATATAAAGCTGATGTGCATGAAACTGGAGATAAACATAAAATGCCATCAAATGATAACACAAGAAGTACGCTGACATGGCACCAGTTGGAAAGAGAAAGAGAGAAAGACCAAAATGTGGTTATATGGTCCCGGAAGAGAAAAGTTCATTTGGATGGCTGAGTTGGGAAGTTCCCGTGGGCAGTGTTAGACCATGCAGCCGCTGTGGCCTCACGCACTACCTTAGTGCCACAAGAACTCATGATATGCATGAAAATTTAGAAGATTATAGATTATATCTCAGATATTTTTCTTATTAATGAGTGATTCAGAGTTATGAAGTTTATCGCCAATTGTCTGTTGAGTAGGTGTAGCCCAAATTCATCAATCTGTAATTGATTTAGGGTTACTATTTTTCATTCTCATTTATAATTATACATATTATTATATATAATACTGCTCAAGTGGGTATAAAAGTGAAGACACACACACACACACACACACACACACACACACATAAAGGCTAGAAATCGAGATCATTTTAATATTATTTGCTAAAACTAATAGCATTATTTCTCAACTAATATCATTAATACTGTTCATTAAAAGAAATCAGAAATTCTACTTTATAATATTTTATTAAAATTCTTAACATTTTATCTAATTCCTAAGAAATGGAAATGATTGTGGGTGGAAAAATTGCCTTGTATTTTTATATTAAACGATGAAATACCCCTAAAAATACATTAGTTTCGGAGGAAAGATGTATGTGTTGGGGAAAGCTGGTTGAGCGGTTGAAATAATTTATTTAGTTAGGTCTTTTATATGCTGACAAATTTAGTAACGAAAAGTTTCTTCTAAATGGTAAGTTTTAATGATGGTGCAAATCAGAATGAACCTTTTCGAAAATTAAGTATATGTCGAATATTACTACATACAATCATCAAAAGTCCATTAAATTATCCAGTTTTATGAAATACTATTTCAGAAAAAACGATTTCATTCATCTCATGAGTGCAAAATATTACCAATTCTATAATGCGAGTACATTTATTAATAAATGTAAAATAATTTTTTTGTATATATATATATATCTTATTTTAAAATATCGCTTTCTTATTAAAAAAAAAAGAGTGTTTTTTTATTGTTGTTGCTCTATGATTAGAATAACCCTTGAAAATATCGAGTTTGTTACATGGCCAACAACCCTAAAAAATTTATGATTTGGCCTTTCACATAAAGTTTTCCGATCCCTGGTGTAAATAATTGAAATTTTAACATGTTGTTTTGTTTATGTTATTTAAACAACATGTTAGTAATGTTAACAACATGTTAACTTTACTAACATGTTGTTTTGAGAAAATGGCTTGAACAAAAATGCGTGGGCATAAAATAAAGGATATATGGTATTAGGTTCAAAAGATTGACGTTATAAAACATTATGATTATAATAATTACATTTAATTTGATTAAAGCACATTTATATTGTTAAGATGTATTTATATAATGTTTTATTGTCTGTTTTTATTTTAATATCTGAACGGAATATTATTGTCTACCTTAATAATTTAACGTTTACTCTTATTTTTAAATATTTAATTTAGTAATTAACTTTTATGGCAGAATTGTCTATTTTTTTTCTTCTTTTTTCTATTAACGTCCTCAATGATTTTATAATTTAGAATGTTTTTCTTGAGAAAATAAAAATGCATTAGGAATTTGAAGAAAATATTTTCGTTTCTTGATAATAATTGCTTCTGTAGGCGTGGGGTTTGGAAGTACGCTTACTTTACGCTAACTAATATTCATTTTGAATAACTCTATTTTTTTGAGAACTTTTCAGAAAAAATATGCACATGAAAATAGAGAAGCCAATTTAAATTCTTTTTTTGGTTTTTTTTTTCAATTTTTTAAAATTTTTTTGTACCCATTAAGTGAGTTTTTTCAAGCATTCCGAAATGTTAAAGCTCTTTATTTAATATTCTTTAATAAGTTCATTTTTTAAGTAGAATTGCTAATGGGCAAAGTAAAAACGATTGATCTTGGTATTTCGAGTATTATCATTTAATAATTAAATATTAAATAATGTTTTTTAACCAATCATATTATGTAACTAAGAAAGAGGAATATACAACATGAGATATTAAAAAGCATTGGATTGAAAGAATTATGTTCATTCATTCAAATATGAAGCTCAAAGAATTTAACTCTTAAAATATTTGAATTTTAAGATTTCATAATTTAGTGTAAATTTTAATTTTGATTTAAGTTCAATAAGGTCTTAATGAGGATTTAAAACTCTATTTTGAAGTTGATGTAACATTAAATTAAAAAAAAAATATTAATCTTTCTTTTTGTGGCGTCGCAGTATTTGGTTTTTAGCTCTTGTAGCCATATTTGATTAAGATAATTTTAAAAATTTTGCCGTTGGTAGCAAGAATAAATGGAATTGTTTTCTGAAGAAAAAAATCTCTGAGAATGATTTTGCATAAAAAAGATCAAATTATGGAAAAAAGAAATAGGATATTAATTGTGATAAAGTTGAAATTTGATCTTAAGGTGTTTATAAAGATAACGAGATCAGTAGGTGTAGTTTATGTGATAATTTAAATTAATAAACTTTTTTACGCAAAATTTTAATTTTAAGATTTTTAAAAAAAAGTGTTGGTGAGAAATGAAATTTGAAATTCGTGGTTAAAGCAATGCAAAGAAAAAAAAAAAAAAAAAAAAAAAAAGAAAATAGAGTGCATAAATACATTACTTAATTACAGCTGAATGAATATGATCGTATTTTAAAAGTCTATAGCTTAAAAAAAATCAAATTTTCTTTTCTGAATTCTTACATTTTAACAAACAACATGACATAAAATTGCTATGAATGAATTTCTCAAAAAAGAAAAATACAAACTATTACATTGGAGCTACTAATCATAAAAAATGCAAGCGGAAAAGCTCTGCACGCTCATAAAAATTGCAGATTTTCCTTCTGCCCCAATATAAAAACTCACCTTTCTAGCTTTCCTAAGCATTTTAGATGGAAGTGCAATTTTCATGATTTTCTTTTATTCCCAGTAGAGGGCGCTCCTAGCTTTATTTATTTATCTTTATCCGAAGGAGATGGGGAATATGAAAGGGACAATGGGTGAATGAAGGTAGGAGTGGTTCGCGTGCTAGAAGTACGTTCGTACTGATACTGCGAATTGTAGAAAAACCTTTAGATCCGATTCAGGAAGTTCGTGACCGACAAAAATAGTGCGTTCTCGTGTGATTATTTTCTTTTATTATACACACACACACATCCACTAGGCTGTGTGGAGCAATTCCATTTTTTATTTTACCTCGTCGAAAAGGAAGATCTTTTGCGGCGAGAGAAAGTGAAGGAATGCAATTCTTTTCATACATTCGAGAATATAATTTTGTAAATTATTTTCCTGTGTGAAAAAGTGCTTCCCCTTTGTTCTTTTGAAAAATCGAAGGAAAAAAATAGCTGCTTACTTGTACTTTTTCTCAAAGCTTTGAACGTTTGTGAATTTTTAATGAGCATAATATTGAAGTAAAAAAGAAATTAATGCTGTCGCAGGATAAAAATTGCATTACATTTAAATGAGTACTAAGTACGGCAATACCAAAATGAAAAGAAAATGTCATACAATACAAGCATATTTTGTACTAATCACGTGCCTATAATTTGATTTTTTTTTTGTTTCTGATGGGTAAAAAATGTTATATGTATGTAATTTGATAACTAAACAAAATACTTTAATTGAAAACAAGTTAAGAAGTAATATCAATAATCAAAAAATAAACAATATGAAGAAATCACTGCAGTACTATTGAGTAAAAAGATATGCTCCAAATCCATCTATGAATAAACAGATAAAATAATGTAAACAAAGAAAAATGAATATAAATAAATATGCAAATGTAACTACAAAAGAAAAACGTTATATACTGTAGAAATTTCTGAAAGAAAAATTAAACTAAAAATAAATTAAGGACAATCAAAATTATCATAAATTGAAAAACTGAATTGTTAGAAAAGCAAAGAATGGAGCATAATATATTTAATGTTGTAACAGGCTTTAGAATATTATGTTGGATTATTCCAGACATATTGGGCAAAACTATCCAAATCAGCAAAATATATTATAAAAAATTAATTATAAAGCCAAACACCATTTGAAAATAGATAAAAAACAAACTAATTTCTATATATACATTTAAGAAGAAGACAAAACTAAGTAAACCCGTAGTAAATCAAAATATTGAAACGTAATATAGCTGGAAGAACCGAACATATTATTAACACACAAAATATACAACAATATAAAACACACTAATATGATCATAGCTCCACGTGACGCAAACATGGCATACAAATTGCCTGTTATATACACATATTGAAAAGGCGAAAACACGGGGTTGATGCATGCTCAATATGTTAAGGCTTCAACTTCATCCATGTTGTGGGGTGGAAGTTTGGAGAAGGAGATGCTAGTTCAGGTTCATCCTGATCACTTGACAGAGGCTCAAAGTGACGTGGTTCGTCGCCAATAGCCCTTGTATTGCTTCTAAGTGCATCGTAAATGAAAAATCTATCAATTAATTACTTGACCCGGGCAATAAGGTTTGGTACATTTGGTGTCTTCTCCAGCTCTATAAAATCAAGTAAAGTAAGATGATGTTTAGTAAAATAGTTGTATTTCAACTTAAGTTGGATTATATTTTTAAGACTTATAGAACTATTCTCATCAATTTTGGACTATTTAAGGTTAACTAATTAATTAACTATTAAGTTAAATTTAAATTTTATTAATTGTTTTGGTGAGAGCTTTAAAAATATAAATATTTGCAACTCACACAATTTTTTTTTTTATTTCAGTGCTATTTTAATATTCAGATTAAATTTAAATGCTGCCTTTTATCGTTTTAAATGTAATTTTATTTATCTTAGTATCATGGTGACGTGGATGAATATTAGTGGTGACCGTGTGTCGTATGACGCCCGTACCATGATACCGTTTGTTGGAGCGGTGTACCACTGTACAGCGAAGGCAGGATTGAGACGTTCACCACGCGGTCTCCACACACATACAAGATCACTGCCCAAATTGAATCTGGATTTGTTTTTAAAAACGACTTGAATCCATGCGGCTTCAGTCTAATCCATTTAGGTACAAGTCATAAATGGAGACGAGATAAATGTGTGTCAATGGCAATACACGGAATGGGCGCCGCGATAGCAACTGTCCTTTAGCCAGACGCTTTGCGATGGTACGGACCGACACAGAGGCGCACTGCGAAGGTGCTGCCTGTGTATGAAGGGTGGACAATGAAACAATTGGCATTATGCGTGCGTGTCGTATGATATGACGGTCTTCTCGACTATTGGTCTCTCTCTTGTTCACTGGTCTCAACACTCTCATTGTAAAGTCAAAACGGCCTAGGTGGCGAGCTACTCGCCGAGCTGACCACCCGGTTTCCATGATCTGTATGATTCGTCAACTCTCGAACTCTGACAACGGCTCATATTGTCCCCAATGGGGCCGTAATGGCATCTCTAGTTAAAAAGTGTCCCTCTGCAACAGATTGAATACACGCAAACAATCTCTGCTTACCTATTTTATAATCCAAGGAGAACAAAGTTCAACGCCCTCTGGTGGTATTACGCAATGCACAATCAAGTTGCATTTCTTATTATTTACAAATCTGTCTGACACGTACCTTCATGCCAAGTTTAGTAACAATCCCACTTTTAATACTTTGTGCTCAAATTTTTATGACTATGAGTGTAGTTGAAAATATTCTATTTATTGTTCTCTCTAAAATATTTTGAAATATAAACAGGAGTTATTATCTAAAATTCATTTTGATTCACATGTATCTTAAAAAAAGGACATTATTTGTAAGCGCTATTATAATATGCCTGGCTATTACAAAAACTGAGCTGGAGCGGCAACGGATTGGTCATGGTGTCGCAAGCTCATAGTCGGCATTGTTTCAGTCAAATCATGGGTTCGAGTCTTAATACCATTAAAGAACTGTCATGTAGCAGGGTGTTGTACATTAAACCTGCCTAGGTTCAATGTTCTCATGTTGAAAGGATGTAGATATTAGTAGGGATCCCAGTTGAAATGTCGTGGCTGCGTAATCCTAGTGGTAATGATCACGAACTCGCGGCCAACGTTGTTTCCGTGGGTTTTGGTTTCATTTGCAGATGCTACTAAAGACACACTGAATAGAGGGCTAACATACGTTAAATTTGTTGAGATTCCAAATCCTCAAGTTAGTATGGTGTTTAAATTTTGAGTGGGAGTTAACAGCTCAGGCTCGTCCTCGTCATTTGACTGAGGTTCGAAATTGCAAATTCTGTTGTCAATAGCTCTCGTGTTGTTTCTAAGTGCTAACGTTAATAAACAATTAATCAAAAATTCTTTTCTACCTGTTTTTAGAACGAAAGAAAACATACTTATCTATTAAAATGCTGCTTTGAATATTCTTATTATTAAATATGAGAGCATGATTAGTGAATAAGAATTTAATTCTGTTTTTCGCAAACTCCATAAGCGGAGTGGATATTATTTAAATACTCACAAAAAATATCTTTTGAGGAAAGTTCGATTTTATCATTAAAATTTTAGATTTTGACATTTTTATGAAATGGAAATTGAGAATTGTAGACTGTTCTAACAATTCCAATAATAACTCGTTTGAAACTGACACACTCCTCAGACTTACCTTCTTTAGATAAGTATGGACATTATGATTCCAGGGCACACTTGTATGTGATCTTCTTTCTCATGGGGTTCACTGTTTTTAATGAACAAGGGTGATGCGCCTCCCAGACACTCTTGCGATTTTTCTCTATTTTTGATTATAGTCAACTATTTTTGTCTCTTTTTTCCATTTTTTAAGCTTTTAGATTAGACTTTCGTCTTATTTGGCTCAGCAGAACCACATCTGGCTCTTGCGCCATTAAACTTCATTATTATTCACCCACACTGAAAATGACACAAAGAATTTTTACAAAGCAATGTGCTTTGCAATATCCTTTATTAAACCTTTGCGTGATTTCTGATATTTCTGACACAATACGACTGTTTCGGTAACAAAAATAAGGAAGTCACGTGCAAAACGCAGTTAGTTCTGTTGTTCATGTAACATGAAATTGATAGATAAGTTTCATTCATAGAACAGAATACCTTTTCTGACGAATATATGTTATGATTATATGGCAAATGGAATTTTCCTTTCATTTATGTAGTGGGACTGAGGAAACAAGCTACTTTAAATAATATCATTATTCAACTGCGGCGGATTAAGCTTTGCATTTTTCAAGATAAGAGTAAGTTTTATTTGCTATATTATTTCGTCTAAATAGCTGCTATCATTTCTTCTTTGTCAACATATGTATTTTCTAAAAACATAATAAAATAGAATGAGCCATATTTTCTAAATACAATTGAATTTCTATTTATCTAACTTAGGTAACTGAGAACGATAAAATGCTTTGATTTTGTAGTTGAAAATTAGAAAAAACTTCTCCGATTCCGTAGATGTATTATTTACGACAAATTTATATATAAGTTGAACTCTAGAAAATTGAATTTTAATACTGTGAAAAAACTTTTGAAAATAAAGTACCATTTCATATTTTACTGGCAAAAATGTGTTACAGACATTGAAACAAGATAAGTATTTTTTAATGTTTTTATTTTACATGAAAAAATAAAGTAAAATAAAATAAACAGAATTCTGTATTAATATTTTGGATTCTACTTAAAAAACATGTAGATGAAAAAACAAATGTTTCAAAATATTTCATATTTACTTTACATTTGTGTTTGATACTGTTATATTCCTACATTTTATATATTTTTTAAGCTTAATACCTTATGGTAATATCCATTTTAAAACTTTAAATGAAAAATAATGTCTGTGATGTATTTCGGATGAGATATGTTTGAAGACATGTTTCTTAAAAAAAAAAGATAAATCAAATTTTTTAGAAAAATTCCTGATGAAGCATACATTTATACAACATCGTGCCTCCTAAACTTTCAGTCTACTTTCTTCCACAAACACACAAAGTACATTTTAAATCCCAAAGTTTATATTCCCTTTTCACCATTTATGTCCCCCAACTTCTGATCTCGATATATTCGGCTATAGATTTTCGTTTAAGTCCTTGTCGTCAATGTCAAACATCCACTTTTTCCAATCCGTTCCATCGTGATTCAATGTTATTTCCATTTCCATTCCTCTCCTTCTCGCAAAAAGATCCCTGTCATAAATTTCTGCTTGGCTCCGCGCAGGCGAGTTTGACAATAAGATGAACTCCCCCAAACACGATGATGATTATTATATCGATGACTATCTCTCCCCCACCTCGACTCCATCGATCATAGAATTCCCCCTCCCCTGGTATTTTGTTTCTGTTCATTGCCATCCATGTGCGGGTGGGAATGTGTTATCAACGAATGATAAGACGTTGATTCTATATTGATACAATCGGTTTAATCACGTGGAACGACGGAATTCAGAATGGTTTGGCGCCTCCAAAATGACACTTGTATGCTGCTTAAATATGAATTGATGTGGTATCATATGAAGCTAATAAGTGTTATGAATCTGGATATGTGGCAAAGACGATAATGTTAGTTTTTCGGGGGTGGGAGGGTTTGTGGGCAGGATTAAAGAGTATGAGATTGCGGAAGTATTGTGGCTTAATTTGTGTGGCGATTTAATTGTTGAGAATTTTGAAAAATATATAAACGGTATTTTTAGCACGAATTGCTGTTAAAAATATTTAAAGGAAGATTTAATCTTATTGTAATGTACATATGGCGTTGGTTGATTTTTTTTTCTTCAGAAAAATAGTCTTAAATATTTTCTTAAAAAAAATTAAAGATATTATTAATTAATAGTTACAGCTTTACAGTAAATGTCTTTAAAACAAAATTTAAATTAAAAAAGTTTGTGTGTGTTCAGATAAACATTCTGTTTGAATAATTTTTAATTTGGAAATTAAAGATTATTTTTTTTCAAAAAATGTCAGAAAATATGATACTTTTTGGCTTATTTGTTTTATATTTGTTTATATTTTGTATAACTTCATGAAAAATTACCTACAAAACCTTCCTACTTTTAAGAATACCTACCTACTTTTAAGAATTTGTAGAGATAAAGAATGAAGGAACTAAAAAAAGAATCGAAGATTCTTTGTTTTCGAGGATAATAAAGGAAAAAAAAGACTAACTCCAAGGCTCATATTAGCAAACTCTATAGCATGGATGTTTGAAAGAAAACGTGAATTTTAAGCATTAGTGGGTCTCTAAATCTACAAGTAACTTTTTGTGAACCTTAGATATTGAGGTTATTTGACTATGATGTTCACAATTACGTTCATCCTTTTATTCTTCAAGTAGGTTTAAAGAGCTGCTAGTTTAAAATCAGTAAATAAACTATCACTATAGATATTCATACAAATTCTCGTATGTTGTAACGTTGGGCTATACGCAAACCTTCTCTTAACTAACATCTGCCATTACTTTTTGATTTTACTTTTAAATATTCAACTCCTTTCCAGAAAAATGAAATGTATTACTCAAATCAGATGAATGTCAGAAGTGTAATTGAATTGTGGATAGGGATATATGCAAACGAAATAGAATTGAAAGTACGATGGATAGTGAATAGGGATACTTGTTGTAGAAACTGGAGTGACTTGTAGCTGATTTGAGATTGAATTTAGTTAAAATGAATTCCTGGTTAGGACTAGTGGTAAAAAGAGTCAAGCTTGCATTACTCGAGATAAAGTTGATCGCTCTTCTTCAGTGAGTGATTTTTGATTTGAAAAAAGCCTATCCCGTGAGAGATATTGAAATTGTCTATAGTCAGTTTTCAGTTCTTATGCAACATTACTTGAATGAAACAAATTTTAACTTTATCTAATTCATGGAGTTCCAATCGAGAACTTTATTGACAAATTGATTTAAGTGAATTCTTCATATCTGTCTCAAATTTTTGCATGAGCAGAAATTATTACAAAATTTGGATGAAATTGAAAATAATAATTAATTTCTACACAATCTGAGATACTTTCAATTCGATTCATCTTTATGTATCATGTTGAGAGTTCGTTCAACAATACATTTTTGGAAGACTGCTTAGATCACTTATGTCTAAATAAGTTTATATGGTGTAATGTAATAAAATGGGAATGATGAAAATGAGTTTTATCTGGATAAACTGCCTATCATAGAAAATATATGACTTATCAACCGGTTTACATTAATATATTTAAAATTAATGGCTCTATTTTTTAATAGTGTTTATTTTTAATTTAAGGATTTTGTGCAGAATCTGTATTAATACTTTTATCTATTAAGAAACCACGGTCTTTTGATTGATTGATTGTTTATTAACATGGTATTTCAAAGCAACACATAGGATATTGATGACGGATCTCGTAATTTTGAGCTCCGGTCTGGTGATGAAGACGACACTTTAATTGGTTCACCCCACCCCTCCACAAACTTCCACAACATGTGAGAGGACTTGAGACTGGGTACAGATTTAGCGTACATCAGCCCCCACTACAGGGTGGGTTTTTAGTGACATCAGGGTTGAAGCCCACGACTAGAAGAAATAATGACGGCCGATAGTCTGCAACCATGACCACTAGATTAACGCAACCACGAGAAATCGTGGTAATGTTACGAGTTTCACTGTCAGCGAGTAATGAGGTCGTCCTCATCACTTGATCTAGGTTCAAAATTACGAGATCCGTCGCCAATAGCTCTCGTGTTTCTTCTAGTGCAACGTTAATAAAACCAAACTAAATCTACATCTCTTTAATTTTTATGCTATCATATTATAGCAATTGATTTAACATCTTAAAGTAATCAAAAGTTTCAAATTAAATAAACTATTTAGATCTTTTACGTAATGAGAGCAACAAAAATGTTGTTTTTTATGCATAAAAGGCTCTCTTTAACTCTTTTGCCTGTAGGAATGATAAACACATAAAAAATAACTAAATCATTTTAATACTTTTAAATGAGAAAACATCGTTAATATTTTCAAAGATTTAACGCTACTCGATTTCTTTTTTTTATCGAAAATCATTTCTGTTACTCACAAGTTATTATTTCTTCAAAAGAAATGCGGGAATTTGCTGAACTTAAAAAAGTAACAACAAAGATTTTCATTTGTCTCGGAGTGGAAATCAATACTTGGAAGATCATGGATCGGACGTGGAACTCCAGTAAAATTTGCTTTCTATTGATGATATATATATATATTAACTTTTACCATTGCAATTTGATCATTATTTTTAATTTTACTCTGAACTAATATTAGTATACTCGAAAATTTTCTTTCAAAAATAATGTGAATTTAATTTATAATTAACTTTAGTACAAATAAACTTACCCTTTTGTAAAAGGTGTCTCGCTTCCAGTGACAAATGTCGGATTCATGAAAATATGGAAGAGGATGCGGTAGCTAGTCGTAAGCTTTATCATAAAAGGTGTCTTAACCGAAACTATGGGTCCGTGTCCCGAATCCATTACAGACTATCATCTATGATGTTCCATCTCGGGAGCTGATATTCTTTAAATTGAACTGATTTTCAAAATTCTCAGATGGTGTGACGTGGAGGTTTAGTAAATGAAGTGCCAACTAAGAATGTCATCTCGGTTATCTAGCGCTGGATTTAAATTATGAAATCTACCAATCTACCATCATCACCTCATTGTATTGATTTTGTGCGAATTTAATATATATATATATATATATATATATATATATACCTTAAAAGAGCTTAAGATAACCGGTCTTTTGCTCTGGAAAGTTTATTTATTAAATTTTTTTTACAAAATTATTTTAGTCTCAAATTACTCTCCATTAGGGTCGATGCACTTATCCAGTCTTCTTTACCACTGTTTGAAGCACCATTGAAACTTTTCAACTTTGATATCATCCAGTGCTGTTTTCACAGACTCTACATCATTGAAACCTTTCCCTTTTAGTTCTTTCTTTCATTCTCGAGAATATAAAAAGTCACATGGGGCTAGGTCTGGCGAATGCACAGGCTGTAGAATAATAGTTTACCCATGAGATCCCTAATAGTGGTTCACAGACAAGATCATGTGTGCTGGGGCAGGAACCTGTCACCACATCACTAGCGTTCCGGGTATTTTCTCCGCACATCTTTTTGCAAACGTCTTAAGACTTGCAAATAAAAGCGTTAGTTAATAGTTATCTCTGCACAATTCCACGAAAATAAATAAATAAATTAAAAAAAAAAAAAAAAAAAAAAAAAAAAAAAAAAAGACCATGATTACCATCTTGGCATCCGACCTCACTTGTCTTGCTTTTTTAGTCTAGTGTAGTTGGGAATCTCCTTCTGGTTAGACCTTTACTTGGTCTCGGGGCCATAACGGTAACACCAACTCTCATCACAAGTTTTGTCCCTAAGTTTGGGTCACTTTCGATCTGAATTTTTAAGTCCAGGATCATATTTAGACGAATGGGGTTTTGATCCTGTATCAGCAAGCAAAGTACAAACTTAGCTGCAACGTATCTCTTCCGCAAATTCTCAGTCAACATCTGTTGGTATGAGCTCCAATTCACTTTTGAAATTTCGTTCATTTTTTGGTGGAATTTTTCAATGTTTTCTTTGTTTCGAGATGATGAAGGGCTCCCAGAACGAGCAAGACCTTCGACACTTATCTCACCTCGTTTAAAGCATCTAAACCATTCAAAAACTTATCTACGGTTCATAGCCATCTTCTGGAGAGTCTACTGTAGCATTTGATAAGCTTCCGTTGCGGAATTTTCAAGCAGAAAGTAAAGTTTTGAACACTATTCGTTCCTTTAAATCTCCCATAATGATTTTCTCGGGTGGACAAGTGGGAACACTACACTAAACAAACAAATGCTGAAAACAACATCAATACGATCAAACATTTACCTCCTACGTGGACGCCGCTTGGGCAAATGATTGGGAAGGTCTTAACGTATTCGCCACTTAACTGGAGAATTCTCTACTACGCTTAGAAACGGCCACTGGCATTCAATCGGTTATTTTTGGGCTCCCGCACGCACACACACACACACACACACACACACACACAC
>BMAW01045022.1:1077412-1090702 GCA_019974015.1 Nephila pilipes
CACACACACACACTCACACGCACTCACACACACACACACACACACACACACAATATAATGAATAACGTTTAATAGGATTACGATATAAAAACAAACATGCATATAAGAAACAAAAAATAAATTACAAAATAATAGCAAAAATAAATTAGCCACATTTTAAAATCAAAAGTAGCAGAAAATGTACTATTTTTACCTGGTTAATAAACATTGAATATACATATAATTCAATAAAAGCAGTACAATAAAGTTAAAGTAAAGGGATAGGCTGTAAATTAAAGAAGACAATAAGTCTAAAAGAGAAATAAAATGTTTAAATTGCTACAAGTGTGATATTATACAAAAATATACAAGAATACTTAATTAACATGAATGCAATCTAATAATTAATTATCCAACTACATCAATATAAATTTTTTAATCAGATTTAAAGTATAATTATAAACCAGTAGTTTAAAAATATTCAATTACTACAATGATCACAATAGACAAAAGCATTTATAATAATTTATAGACTATATTTATATTTAATAATTTATAGACTAATATTCACAAAGCATTAATTAAAAAAAAAGAAAAATAAAACAGTAACCTCAAAAATGGACACAAAGCAATTGAAAATGCTCTCTCAGTCTTGAGAATGAGAATGTCTGTTTATACTTGTATTATGGACCCCACCTTTAACACTCAGCATCTTTACTCTATAACAAAATAGTAAAAAACCAAATACAAGAAGACGTTCTAATTCAAAAAAGTAGTTAAACCGAAGAAAGAAAAGAAAGAATATAAACGATAGGATTCAAAACTCATAATAGCCAAATTAAAATAGTCCTTTAAAATATTTATATTTATAAATTTTTTAAAAATCATGAAATTTAAAGAGTTATGACAATCTTAACAACCTCAAGCTCACGTGATCTACCAGCAGATCCAATATGAAGAGTTTTTATGTAAAATTAACCACTAATCTACTTCACAGATTGATTAATTTTATGGAAGGAGGATAAAAATTATAAATTCTATATATAAATTTTAATTAAACTGAGGATTCTTAATTATGAAACATATATATTCTAATTTTAAATGCATTAAAGAAATGTTCTTTATAATTAAATTTAAATGTGCTAAATAGAAATTTTGAAGCGAGAATATGATCACACACGCAAAGTCGATACAGTCGCTATCTATCGGCTAAAAATGGAATGATAATTTAAAAAAAAAACAACTTAAAACGAAAATTTATCGAAATAAGGCATTTTTAGTAAAACGTTGTGATTTTCTGAAAAGAAAGGCGTGACTTTATAGCTGGAATTGAGATATTCTATTAAAACCCTTTATTTGAAATAATCGTTGCGGTTTCCAAAAAACAGTTTCTAAAATGTCTTTTAGTGATTTTCTTATAATACGTTCCTATAATGCACACTTGAAAATTACCAGATTTATCTATTTTAATAAGTTTTTGGAACACACTTAGGAATTATGAAAGTATATAAGTTAGGCAATATGAAAATTTTTCATTTAGATAAAAAGAAATTTATATATCATAAAATGAAAAAAAAGCAAAGTTGAATATGAAATTCTAATTTTATTATAAAATTATGGTAATGCTGATATGATTGCATGCATTAGTAATTAAATTATTTGTATTATAAGAAGTTAAGAAGAATATGCATAATTTAAAAAAAAATTATTTGCACAATTTAATTCTTACAATGTTATTTCACAGTGAACATTATAATCTTAGAACCTACAGAAGTGTGTAGAATATGATTCACAAGATCATCTCCCCACCTCCAAAAACCCCTAATATTTTATGCATAGTATATGTTTTGGTTATATACTTTCTATCGCATACAATTTGATTACTAATAATTTCCAGCGTAAATTTTGTAAATCGAGATATTTTGTATCTTGCTGAGATACATAATATGTCCAGTAAGTATTGGGATTGATTTTTTTCAATCAACGGGATGAAGTTATAGGGTGATCTCTGTAAGTAGAATGGGTAGCTGGAGGTGTGATGTTGGTGCTAGGAAACTCGTGTCAGTTGTCTCCAAGCCGCTGGAATGTGCTGATCTCGTCCAAAGAGTAAGCCCTACCTCCGATGCACGTGAGCTCCATCACGACAATGCGACTTATGACCCATCGAGAATTTTAAGAGAGTGATTGTAATTATTTATTAGCGTCACAATTAGAAGCAACACGATATGTACGTTTTTCACACAAAAAAACGAACATTTTGCTGCTTAAGGGTTCTAAAAACTTTTGAACCAAAATTCGATCTTTAATTCAGACATTATATATTACTATCAGCCACAGCAACAATACTTGTATGAATTATAATAATTCCTACACTAGGCTGAAACGACACTGATGAAATGATAAGATGACACGAGAAGAAGACGCATATTATTTTGAAGGATTTTTAATTTATTATGATGTATGTGTGTGATCTGTTTGCTTCCAAATTGGACAATAGTAGGTTATAACAGGACATAGTGATCGTGAGTCTCATCGTGAATTGTGAGAGAAGTGCTGATTAAACACAATGTCGCAAGCCGTCTCCGACCACCCTACATTTCACATCTGGCTCCCTTCAACTTCCCTTTGTTAAACGGGGTATTAAAATGCCTGAAAAGACGTCCGTACCATTGATGTGGTACAAGTAACTTCAATGGGGTACTTGAATAACTTCGAGGTTGCCGACTTCCAGGGTATGTATCAAAGCCGGAAAAACCGTTTGTAGCGGTGTATTGATATCAGAAGGTTATATTTTGAAAATTATAAACTCACTGTAGGTATGTATAGAATTAATTTCTTTATATGATTTCAGCTCCGATACTTATTGATCAAACCTTACATAATTTGGAAAGCTAGGATAGGTAATAGATTTAGTTTCATCACAGAGCTCAAAATGTCTCGTATATGATTAAAATGATTCTATATAGAGTCGTATCTCGTTAACTCGTGGTAGTGGGGAACCATGGTTGCTAAACCTCGAATTAAGTGGACGAGAGTTGCATTATTAATATAAAATGAGCAATAGTACAAATTCCAACAATGATACGAATTTGTGCGTGATTTTTCGGCATTATTTTTAATTGTTGCGGATATCACCTACGCAAGAAAATTTCTTATAACTCTTGAAATTTGTCAAATAAAAAATGGCTGAACGTACAACTAATCTCACTGATCACGAGTTCTACAACAAATCTCTTCAAAAAATCCCACAACTGGAACACTACACTTTCCCAGAAAGAATGATTCATATCCAACCCAAAGCATTCGAATCCAAAAAATTTGAAAGTATTAAAATAATTAACCCTTTCTTAGCCTGAAACTTTCAAAGCATGTATCTGAGAGACAGTCAAGAGACGAGTTTCGTTTCCTCTGCCCTCTCTTTTAAACTCAGGCTCATCTCATATGTTTTTAGGGCGTTTTTTAAGATTTTCATTCCTGCATCTGTTTTGTGGGTTTGTTACTTTTAGTTTTGGTTTCCTAAAAGATTCCTTCTCTACTTTTGCGATTCTTTTTAGCTCGTTTTTAGAAGCGAAAGAACTATATTTGATTTATTTCTAATTTCTCTCATTCGTAGTATAAGTTTGCTATTACAAAGTGAAACTTCATGGCATATTTATCTCATATATATAAAAAAGAAAGAAAAAATGCTAATGTCATCTCCTAACAGGAAGTCCTAGCTTCATGTGAAGAACCTCATTTGAATCTGATAGAAAAGGAGCAATAGTAAAACCGCCAGTTAAGCTGACTCTCAAGTTAACGGAATCCAACTGCTTCAATTATTTCTCGAACAAAATTTTAAGATTAAATAACTATTAAGTAACAAATTTTTGGGTTGAAATCGTTCTTTTTTAAAACATTCATGAGGATATATTTTTGGTATAGTTCCAACAGTACGACGAAATTTTTCAGGGTATCGATTGCGTTAATTTCAATTCGAAAAAACTTAAATTCAAACATGCCAAATTTTTTTTATGTGTGATCAGAATAGAAATGATAAGAAATTTTTTTTTTCAATTTTTTATGTTCAGAGCTCATTTGAAACGAACTTCACATTCCAAGGGTTATTAGGCCTTGTTAGTTTTATTTCTGTGAAATAAATTTGAATATAGAGTGTTTTAAATTCATCATGTTACAATCAATTTGATTACGTAGTCCGTGATCGATATGAAAGTGAATTGAGCTTGAAATACCTGCTCAACAGTCATTATTGTCCAAACATATTTCTTTCATCTTGGTTCTTAATTATGACATACCTCACCATTTTGTTTAGCTTTAGTATGAGGTTAACTAAATAAAACCGAACTGTACCCATTTCATATTAGTATACCCAGATAATGTTTATGGGAAAAGTTTAAATTTACTTCATAAAGCTAAGACTATATAATAATAGTGTCCCATCTAAAACACGCTTGCCGAACTTAAAAAAAAAAAAAATGAGAGAGAGAAAACTTGTTTATGTGTTTTCTGGATGAATTTCCGTTTTACGCAAACATGTCACTGGTTACTTGAAGCGAAACGAATTCGTTGACAGTAGATTCACGGCAAAAGAACGGATAATTCCGGTATGCGAGAACACCTGTCTGAATAATGCTATTTTTAGGTACAAATGACACTCGGTTGGCAAGAGCTCCCGAATACTACTGTGCAAAAGTTCTAAAGAGTTCTTTCGACTTCTTCCATCACTCTGTGTGACAACAACTGTCAGTAGTCAAATATTCTATTCACAAACATTTCATATTTCACGAAGCTTTGGGTGTTGTTTTGACCTGCTGTGTGTTAAGAAACTGGACGAAATTAGGAGACAAGTGAGAGATTACACACCTTATTTCTTATATCAAAATGATGTACATATTTTGTATCGTTGGGTTGTTCGCGATTTTTTCTGAAATAACTTTGGGAAATTTTTTCGGGTATGAATTGTATAAAATAAAATCTCGCTTCAATAAAATGAAACGTGATGTTCTTAGATTTAGAAGCTAAGAAGCATAATTAATAGATTTGAGGAAATGTATGTATTAGCGTAGAATTGAATATAGATTATAGATGATAGAAAAAATAGTGTTTCAAGTGTTTAACGGTGGCAGACAGAACTTGTAAAGATCCTTTGTGGAGTGAGTTCACATTGTAAAAACCTGGCTCGGACCTTCAACAGTATTGTTATTATTCACTCAAACCCTTGTAATTTTTGATTGTTATTACAAACTATAATTCAAGCGCTTTCAGGATAATTTGACTTTGAGAGAGATTAACAGTGCATTAACATTCATAACTTGAAGTATGTTAATCAACAATTTACTATTGATCTGATATATCTTCATTTTATTGCATAATTGTATAATTAGCATAAAATTAATTTTGACTGCAGTTGAAAATGAAAGGAAGGCACCTCTCTTTCATCTATTTAACTTTAACAATTACTTCAGTAGTAAAGGAACGGGAGACATTACAATTTTGTTCTCTTTTTCAGATAACGAAAAATTTTACATTTCCGTAGTATGTTGTTGTGTTATTTGAAACATCGTACAACACACATTTTACAGCAGTAGATTGAAGAGTTTTTAAAACTTTTTTCATGATTTTCTCTTCACGTATCACAAATGTGAGACAATTAAGCCTAAAAAGCAATCCTTGAGGTAAAATATCCAGTGAATAAGTTGGGAGCTGCAATAACCGAAAGGTCAAGATTGCGAGCTTCGTGGCTAGTAACGTTCTATTCAAACTGCAGGTTTGAGTCCAGATTGCTCTAAAGCCCATCATGTAGAATGCTCATTAAATGTAATTGATCCAGGAAATCTTCCATAGGTGTAATATATTGTGGAAGTTGGGAGAGGTAGATGTGATATCTGGAAACTCGACTTTGTGACTTGACAGGGATTCAACAATTCGTGATCGGTCACAAATAGCCACCGTGTTTCTCAAGTACTCCCCATTTTTCTCTTAACTAACGTTGGAGACTTTTTATTATGTAAAATAAAACCTTGATCCTACCAAATGAAATATGATTTTCGAAAATTAGATGGAATAAAGAAATGTGATTAATTGAACAGAAGAAACGTTCTTAATAAATGAAATCAAATTGAATATAAAAATAATTGGAGGTTTACAGTTAGAGAATAATGATAAATAGTGAGTAGTTGTTGAGTGAGAATTTGCTTCGATACTAGACGTACTGTTAAAAGGAATTTTTAGAGTGAGCGGACACTGTGCCGTGCCCACTCGGATCACCTTTTTCTGTGATTAAATTTGCTCGACCGCGAGTAAGTGTATCAGAAATCAAATGGATTATTATTCCGATCTAAATTACAGGCTCATTGAGGATTAGTAGATGGACAGACTGACAGAGAGGAGAGAGCATTGTCAGAAATGAAGCAATTTAAGTAAACTAAAATAACACATGGATCAATAAGTCCCGAGACTAACATTGAAAACAACATTTTTTTTGCAAAATTTTTTTTTATTCATCAACATAATCACCTTTTAGGATGATACAATCGTTCCAACGCTTTTCCAATTTTTCAATACCATGTTTATAAAAAAAATTATCTTTCGCTTCAAAATAAGCTTCAGTTTCAGCGATGACCTCCTCATTTGAGCCAAATCTTTTTCCCTGGAGCATTTTTTTAAGATCAGCAAAGAGCCAGTAGTCACTGGGGGCTAAATCTGGCGAGTATGGGGGGTGGGGAAGCAGATCAAAGCCCAATTCGTTCAATTTTGCCATTGTTTTCATCGACTTGTGGCAGGGTGCATTGTCTTGGTGAAAAAGGATTTTTTTTCTCTGCATGTGCGGTCGTTTTTTTTTGCGATTCCTCCTTCAAACGCACCAGCAAGTCAATATAATAATCACTGTTGATCGATTTACCTTTTTCGAGGTAGTCAATGAAAATCACGCCATGCGTATCCCAAAAAACTGACGCCATGACTTTGCCAGCTGACTGCTGCGTTTTCGGACGGCTTTCGCCAGCTGTGCGCCACTCAGATGACTGCCGCTTCGACTCTGGAGTGTAGTGATGTATCCATGTTTCGTCCATGGTCACGTAACGACGCAAGAAATCTTTTTTGTTGCGAGTAAATAGCGATAAACAGCTTTCTGAATCATCGACTCGTTGCTGTTTTTGTTCCATCGAAAGCAATCGCGGCACCCACTTGGAAAAAACCTTTTTCATGCTCAATTTTTCATGAAGGATAGTAAATACACTTCCATATGATATCTGTGTCATCTCAGCAATCTCACGGAGCTTCACTTTACGATCTTTCATTATAATTTTTGTCACTTCACTCACATTTTCCGGTGTAACGGCTTCCACAGGTCTACCCGAGCGTTCCGCGTCATTTGTGTCGGTACGACCACGTTTAAACTCGGCAAACCACCGACAAATCGTTGCTTTTGATGGACAAGAGTCCGGGTAACATTTTTCAATCCATTGTTTCGCTTGCACGGTGTTTTTATCCATTAAAAAACAATGTTTTATCAGAACACGAAACTCGGTTTTTTCCATTTTTTAAACAAACTACAAAACGACTTTACTCCAACCTCGATAACTCAGCTGTTTCTGGTCCGATCGACTTAAAATTTTGACACGTTTCAAGCAAAGGTTAGTGCTCTAGAAAGACCTGGTTACTGGTTTACTACGAGCGCCATCTCTGGGTTAGTCTTGGATCTTATTGATCCATGTGTTATTGTAATAATCTAATTCCTCTTCAATTTACTATGATTATTTGTGTGCTCAGAATTTAACTTGGAGACTATTTAGCTAGTAAGCGATGACTTCTGAAAGGAATAATAGGGAAGCATTATGTACGATGTTAATTAAATCAGTGATCAGGTTTCTGTTTACTTTCGAATTAAGTATAGGATCATAATCAATCTATCCGCTGGAGCCTGAGACTAATTATTGTTCATTTCGGAATCTACAGTAGTCTGTTTTACGAAATCTAATTTCATGCCCATTGGGCACGAATTTGAATTCCCATTACATCAGTGCCCATCATGCTGCGTAATGAGGTGTATTGATCGTTACATTCAATTGTGCTAATTGTCTCTTCTTGACGAGGCGTGGAAATTTGGAAAGGTAGGATTATGCTGATAATCAGTTGAATCTCGTGGGTTATCGTGCTGATTGTCACTAAAGATCTTCCGTGTGCCTCCACGAAGCACATTAAGTATTTTAATTCCCTTAAAATCTCTTTTTATTTATTTCTTTTTGAAGTATCTTATTTTCTTTAAAATTTTTAATCTGCGTATATGACGTCGGTCGTACAATCCGATGTCGGACTGGCTCCTTCCAACACACACACACACACACACACACACATCCTTGTTGATGTTTAAATGCAGCAAAAGAAGGCGGTCGTTCAGAGTAATTAATATTTTACTTTATTTAATTAATTTGAAACTTTTATGGAATTATACTTCCAGGCCAGGACGGAAAATAACCCTCGGAGGGGTTGATGAGTCACTTATTTGAAAATGAGATTTTTGTGATAAAAATAATTATGAATCTATAGATCTCGTAATCTTAATTATGCAAAATTAAAAAAAAAAAAAAGATTATAATAAAAACTTTTAATCTAATATTTATATCATAATTTTGTTAACTTTTTTTTGTTCTTTTTTAGCAATATTTTTTGGCATTATTTTATGAAACTTTTTACTATTTATGATCGGTTTTTAGGGAAATCAATATTTTACAGAGCGTAGGATTTTGAAGTACAGCATTGATCAAAATTTACACAAGGAATTTACTAGGGGAAAAATTTTCAGTTTTTAAGTTAGTTATATTCCTTTTTTAAAGAAATTTAGAGAACAGAAAAATATTTTAATACAATTATTTACAAAATTAGGAAGTTATGAAAATATATTTAAAATTCATATAATATTTTTTCTATTAATGATGTGTCTAATAGGTGATGCATAAGCTATAAAGAAGCGTATTTTGAACATGCGTAGTGAAATTTCAAACTAATGTGATGAATGGTTTTTGAGGAATCTTATACGAAAGCTTAAATATTTAGTTCGGAGAATAATGAAATTAAAGTTGATAAATAAAAAAAAATCCCAGTTAAACATAATTTAACTTCGTATCAATAACTCTGGAAGCTTTGGTAGAATTGCTAAACTTTTGGCACTTAAATATTCAGAAAAATCGGTGTTTTGTCATAATTGTTTTTAAAATATTCCAAACTTAGTAATTAAGATATATTCCTTAAAGGAAATTTAAATAATTCGCTCAATAATGTAACTTGATCTATGAAACGTTTTATATAGAATTAGAAAAATTATGTTAGTAAAACAGGCCAGTAAATCTTTATTGATATTTTGATCATTTTTAAATTAGTTTACCATAAAAAGCACCTCCTGTTAAATAAAATTTCTCAGCAAACACTGCCGATAAGCAGAGAAATTTATATACAGAACTGATCGTGCGTGTAACACGCAATTACCTATGTCTGATTGTAAGCGAAATGAACTTCAGGACCCCATTAACAAGCGGAAATTGATCCAAGGATTAATGGAACCTTAGACTGTGAGAAGTTGATGAGAATCCACGAAGAAACGTGAGAAGATTGGACAAGTGCAAGTGATCATCGCTCTTAGTTAAGCAGCCTACAGAGCTGGAGTTGCAGGGTTACTAAATCTAGCAAAAAACTTCATGTTTATGTTTAGTACAATTTTTTAAGGTAACTGAGACGCTTTTGATTAGAAAAAAAAAAGAACTTACATTATGCAAGTGTAAATAATCCACATATTTTGAAATTAAAAGTTATGGAAGTCACGTGTTACTACTGAGATATCCGTATATTGGTGTATCTATTTATGCAATGAAAATCACATTTGTATACGTAAGTAATTATATATGAGAGATTAATAATCAATAGCTATATTTATATTTCTAAGTCATGGACTTAACTTTATAGGTACATCTAACATAAATTATATTGCGTTCATAAATTTAAAAATTTACAGAATATTTATTAGCATATGATTTTATACATTGAACATAATTATAATTTCAAAAATTAAAATCAATAAGATTTAAATTTTTTAAAATTTTGTGATCTGAATTACAAGGGGTGTTTAAATGAAAAGGTACGAAATGTTGTAACAACGTAACCATTTATATATTTGCCAATACCGCCATGGGAGGTATTGGCAAATACGTAGGTACGTAGGAGGTACGTAGCCAGACATCTAGGGATGCGAATGGAATCTGTGGCAAGGATCGGAGCATGCGGGTGTCTGCATGCGCAGGAGAGAGCAGTGGCTCTTATAAAGAGCGTCATCCAATTGACACGGCAGTGCGTAGGAGGATATGATGACGTTCACATTGCAAAATTTGACAATTGAGGAGCAGCGAAGCGTTATCCGATTACTGACCGCGGAAGGTGTTAAATCGGTCGCTATTCAACGCCGGATGGTAACGTAAACAGAGAAGACTGAGTGTCCGACAAGTCAGTGAGAAAATGGAGTGCCCGTGAGAGCTTGGTTGATGACTCGAGATCAGGTCAAGCAAACAGAGTCATCACGGTCGATCTCATCGACAAGGTGGACGACCTAATGAATAGTGATCGGACAACGAACTCGAGGACGCTTTGAAGGACTGGGTGTCGTCACGACCCCAGGAACTCTGAAAACAAAGAATCTTTCGGCTCGTTAATCAATAGGATTGTTGTGCTCAGGCATATGGTGTATACTTTGAATAAAGTCTTCTTTATACGAAACAGTGTCGTTTCGTGTCTTTTCATCCCAACGCCTATTGCGATAAACGTTTTAAAACAAGAATTGTACAAGGTTTAACATTTGTGAGTGTTTATTAGAACCGAAATTATCTTCACACACTGCTTCAAAAATATTGTCATATCATAATGTGAAAAATATTAGAACTAGGAATGAAGTATTGTTTTTAGGAAAGTGTGTACTAGAATCCCAAGAAAAACTCATTTTGAGAGAAAAGCAAATAAGGATACTTTCCTCTCTATGTTATGTTAAGAGTGCTTACTATTTTAAAATCTAACTCTCGGATGTTCTGTTAATCCAATTCTCATAAACCACACATTTACAGAATTTTCAAAATGCCCTGTATTTTTTAACAACAAAATAAAAAAAGTACAAAATTTGAATCATTTTAACTATATATGTTGAACTATTAAAATAGCTAAATTACAAAAACCAGTTATTGACTTAAACAGAATTGTATGATGCTTTTCCTAAAATAAGAGGTCTTGAGTTAATTTTTGTCTCGAAAGAGCATTACGGTAGGCTTTAATTTCATCCAAAATGTCTTAATTTTTCAAGTACAGCAATATAGACATTTTTGTGCAAATTATCGTATCAACTGCATTGGTAATTTGTGTTTTGTATTTGAATTTTGACCAGTCATATTCAGAAATAAGTTTTGAAATTATTAATTTACTTTGAGTGTTTTGCCTATCATTTGAAAGGAAATTTCTCGACTATTTACAAATAATTCACTGTAATTCGAATTGTAAAGTAAGTTTAAGTTTTAAAGGGACATGAAAAATGGGGTGCTAGCTCAGAAGTCGTCCTCATCACTTGACAAAGGTTCAAAATGAAGAAGGCCGTCGTGAATAGCCCTCAAGTTGCTTCTCAGTGTGACGGTATAATAAGTAAGCAATCAATAAACCTATGACCTCGGGTTCTTTTCTGGTGTCATGGAATTACGAGCATTCATTTCGTAATAATTTTTTTTTAATTACAGAACGACATTTTACAAACATGAAACATGAACAAAATACAGAAGTTAAACACTGAATGGACTTTTAGTCTTTCAGCGAGCTTAACGCTCATCAAGGCGTGTTTCGCCTTCGAGGTTTTTGTCTTTTCTGCCTCAGGCGTTGATGAACTCTACATCACTAGAGGGCGCCTCAGAAAATCAAAATTATATGATTCAGGGCCAAAAGTCCCAGTGTCTCTCTATTTTAACCAGACAATCCTCATCCGAGCTTATTTCGTTAATTAATATTCTTCAATTATATCAAAGTGTTATTTGAAATTAAATTAAAGTTGAATTGAGTAACATTTCAATGTATTATATGACAATCTTTTGTTATAATTGAGTCTTCAACTTGGAGGCTTCCGGATATTGAGCTGCCTCTAATGTTTCCTTTTTTCGCAGTAGATTTGAAGTATCTATACATAATTTATTGTATAATTTAGAAAATCGTCTTTGATAGTGAATCACCGTATATGAAAGAAAAAAAAACTTTTACCAAAATGAAGAGTTGTTTAGATCAAATCTCTTATTTTTATGATTGTATGATTAGTTTTTCCAATTTATCTTTAACAATGAAATTATTAATGAATGTTTTTCTGCTAATATTAGCCTACTTAAACAAAACTTGGTTAAGATTGTTGTTTAGTATGTATCACCAAAAATAGTATTTTAAAAGAAAAATAACTGAGAAAAATGTATATGAATTAGTTAAAATTTAATCTATAATGTATTTGTGACCAATATGACCCATTTGAAAGATAAAGATTATTATAATTAATCCTAATTTTTACATTAGTAACGCATTTAATTAAAAGTTTTAATTACATTAATTTTAAGTTATATTATTAGAAGTATTTAATAATGAAAATATATTTTTCATTGTTATATGTTATTGCATCCTCAGATGATGATAATTGTTTATTAACGTCCCCGTGAAAAACAACACGAGGGTTAGTGGCGAAGTAAATTTGAGCCTCGGTAAAGCGACTAGGTTGAAACTAGAGTCGGCATTTCTTTCTCCAGTCTTTCACACCATTCTAACGGAAGGACTTGGAACCTCTACCAGATTTACCGCACACCTGCGCCGCTACTTGGTAGATCTTTAGTGGCATCAGGGCTCGAGCCCATGACTTGACTAAAACAACACCAGCCGCATATCCATGACCATGTCCACTAGGCTACCATGACCATCTTGCTACCTCAAAAGAAACGAATTTTGCCATACTATTTTCTTGTAAACATAATTTTATTTAATTGAGTAACACAATTAGAATTAATGAGATGTGAATTTAAAGAACTTGATTTTATATTTTTAACATGGAATTAGGTTCCATGAAGGGCAATTTGGTAAAATGTATAGTTAATTATTCCTTGTAATATCTCGTGTACAAAATAATTTTCTTTAAAAAAATTTCTTTTAGAGCTTTTAATAAAGGAAGTGTAAATCCTATAAAAATTGTTTCTTAATTAAATAATTGATACATTGTACAGAACAACAGAAATCCAGAAAATATTTTAAGAAAAGATGAAATTTTAAATT